>JBAMNC010002062.1:52500-85320 GCA_037902135.1 Cetoscarus ocellatus
AAATGCTCTTCAGATTTTCAACCTTGAACATATAACGATGTTGTCCTTGATGTCCTGACTCTGTTAGTAAAATGGAGAGATAACTGAATAAAGTGCTTGGATCGATGATACTAAGAGAGCTGCTCCTTAAAGAATAAATTGTTTTGTAGAAATCAAGACAAGTCCATATTCAGGATTGAAGATGGAAAGAAAGTACATGGTTGCCAAACAGCAGAATTTGCTTTGTTTACAACAACACACTTTTGAAAGATTACAACAACAATGTTAGCAAGATTACACAAAACTGCTGGACGGCTTTCTCTGAAATTTTCAGGAGATGTTGGTAATGACCCAACTTAAAAATTATTAGATTTTGGTGTTGATCCAGATAACCACCATTAGCCAACGATGTTTGCTTAATAACTGTCTAACTGATAATGATATCAACATGATTCTGAGTGCTAGGTGTGGGTTTTCAGGGTCATGAATCATATTATGATGGTAACTTTATCATGAAGCTATTGCTTACAGATTTAACAGCAATATGTGAGCTACCTTGGCAGAATGCTTGTGCTCTCCCAGTGCTTTCTAGTTAAAAGTGCACTTATCCTTTACTCTGCCTGGATACTCTGATTTGTATTCATTGTTCTGTTCTGACCAACTGCACACATACACACACCTACACACACACAGTTACGGGGCTCTGGCAGTATTCCAGCTGAAATTCTCCCCATGAAGTCCACTCGGGCTTCATTATCACCAGACTTCTTCTTTAAGGGGGAAGGGGGCCTGTCAGCCTGGGTCATGGGGTGAGAGTAGATCTGGGAAACAATCGTGTGGGTGGGTCGTTTTCTTAGTGTGTCTGTGAGTGAGCAAAGGTCACTTAAGGCAAAATATTAGAGATATTTTCTAATTTCTTAACTGATAAAACTACTAGATGATACAGTACATTTCTTCCTGGTTGGGTGTCAATAGTTTTATCTTGTAAGATCCCAGTTGCTGAGGAGAGACAGTGTCTGCTGACTAGTCATTAAATGATAGGCAAACCAAACCTTTCAGAGACATTTCAGAGACCCTGAGGTCACTGTGTTCTATCCAGCAGCCCATTACTGACAGATACTGTACACTGTGTGCACTCGTGTGTTGGTGTGTGTCTGTCTGTCCTAAGAAGTTTTGGGCGGCCATTAAGCTGCTGCCTCCAGCTGAGCTCTGACCACTTGTAAATAAGACAACCCTATGTTTCTGCCTTTTTTAAGATTTGTTTTTCTGTGTTTCCCCTAATTCATTCTCACATTGTTTTCATTTTTAAAAATGATGCTGCAAACCTTAAGCCACGTCTGTTCAAAGCTGCAAATTCAACCCATGTATGCTGGTCCTGTTTGTGTATCCCTTCATCCCATTATCTCTGTCCACTGCTCATGGAAGCAACACCACACTTCTTAGTTTCCATTATAGATCTCTTTCTAAATTCACATTGCCTTCAAAGTGCAAAGAGTTGGTCCCAGTGATTAAACTCTAAGAAAATTTTTGACAATGGTCCCTTAAAGGGATACGTCAACATTTTCTTTGTTTTTACGTGTGTTGCCTCACTCCCCTGGTCCATGACAAGCAGATAGACTCCATTCTTTTGACTGTGAGTGCAGCAACAAGAGACAAGCAGAGCTTGCCCACTGCTAATTAGCTTAGCTCAAACACTGGGAGTCAGCGGGTATAGCTAACCTGTTTCTGCTTACAGTCATCAGATAAACTCTTCAGCAAAAACCCATGGCTCACTCACATCTGTAAATTGGTTCTCACTGTTCATTTTAAAGGGCTGTTCAAAAGACTTGACTTGTTCGCATACATCATATCTTTAGCTCAAACCACCACTGAAGTAGGTCATCAAAACAAAGACTGTTTAGAAGAAGACAATATGAAGATAATTAAAGATAACAACGTAACGTAACGCGTTAAAAAAAGTCACAACAAGCACACAGGACCGTTTAGAGTTGCTGAAGAGTGTATCTGATGACTGTAGGCAGAGGCAGGCTAACACTTCCCACTGACTCCCAGTGTTTGAACTAAGCTAACTAGCGGTGGGTGAGCTCTGCCCATCTCTAATTTGTTACTGCATGCACAGTCAAAAGAATGGAGTCTATCTGCTTGGTACGGACTTGGGACTGAGGCAAGACTCAAAAACAAAGAAAATGTTGGCGTATCCCTTTAAATTTAGGACCAGACCCTTGCAAAGATAAGTGCTGTTCATAAAACATCTTAACATCTTAAATAACTCCCAAGGTAAATAAACTAATAAATGACAGCTGGCAGTAGTGAAAATAACTTTTAAGACGACTTTTAGAGAGGCACGACCATCACAGGCTACAAGATGAAAAGAAAGCAGGCAGCTGTGTGCAGTGTGGACATGATCATAGATTTGACACCACAGACTTAAGCCACAACACCGAGTCCTCCCACCTTCACAAGTTATCTGATGAGTCGGCTGTGGTTGTAAGTTAGTGTAAATGTCTTTACAGTAGCATTACTCTATTTTAATTCACAGCATTATTACTGTATTTTCTATTATTATTTTACTATTGTGTTTTTATTTAAGTTATCATTACTTTGTTTCAATTTACAGAATAATTACTGTATTTTAAAAACAACATCCTGGCTGTTTTTTCATTTACAATATCATTGCATTATTTTATTTTACAACTTTTTTTATGCATTTTAAATTACAGTGAACTTGCTGTATTTTAGTTTAGATTACTATATCTTTAACTTTTTAAATGCTCATTTAATTAGCAAGATATATATTTTTTGAAAAATAAAAATCACAAACATCAATTTTAATCCAGTAAAACACATTTACTCAAACATTTGCTTCACCAAAAAAATGTGAAACATTTACTTAAAGAAATCTTGCCTGCTAGTGGTCAGTTTTTCTCTTGATCCATTGCCATTATCAGTAATTAACTGTATAGACATTTTACAGTAGGTAACTGTAGATTTTATGGTAAATTGCTGTTAATTTTACAAAAATCAGTATGTTTTCCCACAGTTTTTTGTAGAAGGATATAGTAGATATGCACATCCTATGTAGGGTGCTGGATCCCAAAAAAAAACTACATGAAAAGGTACAAAATGGTCCGCACATCAAAAAAGCTCCCTTGCAACTTTTTGATTTATTCCAAAGTGACGTTTCGAGCCATGCGGCTCTTCCTCAGACTTTACTACCACAGTCTTTTGCCCACAGTCTGAAATCACTGGAGATTGCACCCATGCATGTTGGTTTGCACCTACAGGGTGAGGTCTCACTTGGAGTCACTACTGCTTCTGGTGTGTTGCTGTGTCCTGGTGTGGTGTGGGCCGATGCCAATGCCGATGCACTGTTTCCTTGTCCAGTGACTGGGCCTGGATTGTTGTGCCTACTTTTAAGTTTTTAGGTTTTCCTTCATGTTTCGTGAAACTTCCTCAATTCCATTTTACCTTTTGTGTATGTCTGAAATGTTCTTTGATTTAAATTGACCTTTTTGGTTGTTTTTTCCCTTTGTGCTTGAGCTCTTGTGCTTTGCTGTCTGTATGTGCCTGCCTGATTGTGCTATACAGATAAAGTTTATAATTATATTGTTATTATTATTATTATTATTACTATTATTATTATTATTATTATTATTATTATTTCTGTCTTAAGTATTAGTATTGTTATTTCTTGAAATATTATATTATTTAGAGGCTGAACATTTTTTAATCAGAGGTTCAAATGGAGGAAAGACAGAGAAATAGGTGATCACATGAAGACCTTTTATAATTACAGCGCTGCCATTCCCTGAAATAGACTGAGTACTAAAATTACTTCACTGTTGAAATTGCATATTGATCACTTATGGGGTTCATAGTTCCATAATAACTGACCAGATATAATTATGCTGCAGAGACTTCACAGTCCACCCATTATCATTAACAAATGTGTTTTGTTTATCAACCAATCACAGCTTTTAAAGAAAGAGTCATACCTTGCAAGCAGACAGCGCCTCCTCCTCACAAAGGTGTTGGTTACAGTCTCCTCAGAGTTGATCTGAGATTGGATGTTTAGTGCACAGAGGGGCAGACTCACGCCATCGTGAGGACTTCAAAAACAAGCTGACCCATAATAACTTAAGGTAAATGGATATACACTCCCAATCAAAATCTTAAAGGGTACATATTGTGCAAAAAACACTTCTTTAAGGCTTTTGAAGACATTTTGGGGATTTGGCCTTCCTCCCAGCCCACAAAATGTGAGAGAAGACAAAAAAACCTGTATTTAGCAGACTGCATAAATGTAAACTCATGGTATTCAGTGAGCTGTTGAGTCTGTGGATATACTGTTACATAACAGTATATTATTGATTTGCAAACCTAACCTGATTGGTCTACCTGCGTAGACCCCCTCCCCCCCTGCTGGAGAGATTCCTCTGTGAAGAGCAGCCATGTTGTTTCTAGTCTTAGTGAGAGATCTGTGTTCAGCATGTCTAAGCTCAGAAGCTGTCACTGCTCGGTTGTTGGCTGTAAACAGCCACATATAACTTCACATATAGGCTACCAGCCTCAGAGGACCAAAGGGCCCAGTGGATTCATTTTATTTTTGAAGGGAATGAGCAGCTACAGTCGGCTAAAACCTGTATGTGTGTGTCAGTCACTTCACGGCCGACTGCTTCTTCAACTTCAGTCAGTTCAACACAGGACTGGGAACTAGACTTTTCCTGAATCCAGGCTCAGTACCAACAATCTGTCACCAAACCTGATGATGGAAATGTGAGTATTTTAATGCTGTGTAGTATTTATTTTGCTCATTGTCACGAGCTAATGCTCACAGCAGCGTGAAGTGAACCAGAGGTAACTGCACAACATGTTCTTCAATGTTCACGTTACTTGTTGAAAGTCTGAAGGATAAACTTCAATGTATGAAAATTCTTACATTAGTCAAGAGAAGTTTAACAGTTGGCTGAATATAATCAGTCCCACTGTGGTGACTAGGCCGAGGTTAGCATGTTGTGCATTAGCCTGTGATGTTTAGGGGAAATGAGATCGCTTTTAATTTGTTTAACGACTTGAATTTGCGGTTCGTGTGTGTTCAGGAAGAGAAGCTTAACAGTTGGCTGAATATAAGCAGTCCTTTACCCACCCCAGGTCCCTTCGTTTGTGCTAACGTTAGCCCGGAAGGGAGGCTAAGTTGTGGCTATCCCACTGCGGTTAGCTTATTGTGTGTTAGCCTGTGATGTGTGGGGGAAAAGAGCTTTGCTGTTGTAACCATGTGTGGTAGCATGAATTCAGGGTTTGTATGTGTTCAGGACTGTAAGCAGCGCTTGGCTAGAGCGCCCGCTTCACTGGAGTTACGCTGCTCTATCATGAATTGCCCTATATACGTTGCTCTAGCTCATTAGCATATGAAGGCGACGCCCTCAAAACCAGCCGTTGTGAACAGAGGGGTTATGTGAGTGTGGAAAGAATGCAGCTGTGCTTTATTCATAGGCCTTTTGGACTAAAGCATGTCACTAACGTTTCATGAAGACATCAAGGATCCATGTTAAACTGCAGAAAAAGAGCATAATATGGGATCTTTAAGACACTGGTTTGCCTCAATGATGGATAGGGCTCGTGGATGGATGTGCATAGGGGCACAGTAGCATGCTTAGACCTTACGCTAGTGTCAGACTGCCTAGCTAAAACATGTGAATGGATTGTCAAGAGAGAATCCACAGCAGGACATGACCATTTCCCAGTATTAAGCAGAGTAAGAAATAACTGATGTAAACAAGAGGGGTGCACATTAACTAGATGGCCAGAATCTGAGGTGATATGAGGTGGTACTGCATACTTCTGTACAGTAGGTGGTGGTATGCATCTAAAAGATGTTTGCAACCCGCCAAGAAGAAGAAGAAGAAGAAGAAGAAGAAGAACCGATTGTATGTGGACTGTTGTGGTTGAAGGGAGCAGTAATGATAGTATGAGGTGATACTATAGACTCCTGTACAGTAGGTGGCGGTATGCACCTAAAAGTTGTTTGCCAATCAAAAAGAAGAAGAAGAAGAAGTTGGAAAAACGTCAAGAATTCACGTTTTGCACTGTTGGATTTTAAGAAGGTTCTGAGTCGAGCTTCAAAATGCAAAAACAAGAATTGGGAGCTAGAGATGAAACATTTTGAGAAGGCACTTTATTGAAAACTGTGTTTAAACTCAAATAAGCTTTTAGACCACGGCCTTTAAAAGATGAAATCTGCTCCAAAGGCAGAGAGACAGACAGACAGACAGATAGATAGATAGATAGATAGATAGATTATTAGATGTTGTATGTTGCTTAGTGACCATGCAGAATATTGCAGTAACATTGGTGAATACAGAATGTTGTTAATTTGTGGGCCTTATCAGAATGGGCCTCAGTTTTTCTTTTTCTTTCCTTTATAATGAACTTTTTTCCATGTTGAAGCACCATAATTCCATTTAGTTTTCCTTAGGTGTCATGATCCCACTTCTGTCTCAGTTAAGTTACCCATTTTGTTTCCATGGTCTATGTTTTGTCTTGTACTTCCTGTTTTATTTTGAAATGTCTTCCCCAGCTGTCTCATTACATCTCATTACCTCATAACCTCATGTCTTCCTCAGTCTCGTCGGCACATTGTTGTATGTCCTCGTCACTTTCCAGCACTGTCTCATAGCTCTCGTTCATGTTCACAGACCTCTCTTTGCCTCGACTCTGCCTCTGGCCAAGTCCCTTTTTGGATCTCTTTGGTTGTTTTTGTCTTTTTGTGTTCCAAACCCTGGACTGCCCATAAACTTTGTCTTTTGCCTCACGGACTTGCTGTGTCTGCATTTGAGTTCTTCCAACTGAGTATCTGTTTCTGATATTAGACATACTTATCAAAATTCAATATTTAGATCCTGATTAATCTTTTGCAGTAAAATTACATTTTGAACCCATTTAGATTAGATTGGATTAGATAAAACTTTATTAATACATTTGGGAAGGTCCTGTGGGGAAATTAGGATTCTAATAGCTGTTTTAAAAAGTAGATTAGAAAGATATACAAAAAATATAGACATAAACAAAAATATAGATATGAAATAACATAAATATAAATACATTTGCTGAAGAGTTTTCATCTCACTTATATCTATAGTAAAACAAGAATAGATAAAACAGCTTGCTCCATACTTTTCTTTTCATTTGCAAAATAACCAAAAACTATTTTTACTTAAGAAAGGATGTTCTAAATATAAATCACTTTAAGTAGGTGCCTCACATTTTTCAGAATCTGTATTTTATTGGGAAAACAGAATTCAACTTTTAATCAAATAATATATTGTTTTCTTTGCTTTTTCATTGATTCATATATTTTTATTTTCATGACTCTGATTGGGTGGGCCATCAGTCAGCACCTATAGAACAGCTCCTGGGCAGTAAGTGTTAATTCATTAAATTAACCTGCACTAGAAAAGACAATAAAAAATGGAAAAACTGGGAACAAATAAAAATGTATAAGACTTTAAATTAAAGTCAGCTGTATTCAGACTCCGTTGATTAGTCAACGTTCAATGTGAAAAACCGTTGGCTCTGATAAATGTGGACAAATAACAAATAATATTTGGAAAACTCTGCTCTGCTCAAAAACATGAGCTACTGGTGCTGTTTCATTATTGAGGATAAAATACCTTTTAGAGGGTTTTCAAAACTATGCTATTGCTACTTTCTTTTATAAATATTTTTTGAGGTTGGCCATGTGTCTAACAAAAGATCAGTGATGAACCCATTCACCATGTAAGGACATTGAAACTTTGGACTATCTTTGGCAGATGAAAACTGACACACAGCATATATGTTTTTTTATGGATTTAACATTAAAAAGTTTGCCTGTTGAAACTGTTGAACAAAATAGTGTAGGTTAACTGGGAGATGACCTTATTTTTTTAAGGAGTCTTCCAGAGTGCTTGCTTTTTGCTGTGCATTCTGCCCTTTATTCTGCAACAGTGTCAATCTCCACTAGATGGTGACAAAGATGAGGTCTGTTTGAGAGGCAGCCAGAGGACGCAGAGAGACCCTTCACAGAAGATGCAATTAAGCAATATAACTGTTTTTTTATTAAGTTGGAATTAGAATGAATTTGTGGGGGAAAGTATGAGTAAATATGTATATAGAATATAAATTATTGCTAATGCTTGGAAATTTCTGCTTTTGAGTGTTTACAGACTTGATCCAGCTGGCCCATACTGGATCAAAACATGTGGAAATTGCATACTTGGGGAATTTTGACATATTTTTCCGCATCAGTACACTCTGAAACTTAATTTTTATTTATTTCCTTTTTTAACTGAGGATAGATTCAGGCTACATCAGATAAACTAAGGATAAATCCCCAAAATAATGTAAAAAAAAAAAAAAAACATTTACTTTTAAAATGTGTGAATAAATGATTAGGTTTAGATGTAATTGGGTTGAATAAGTTGACCCATGTTATTTTTTCTGCAGCCTATGACATCAAGAGATTGTTAGTCAATAGGGCTGTCACCTTATATTCGATATTCGAATAACCGTTCAAATAAGGGGATAAATATCCGTAACCGAATAGTAAATAAATATTCAGATGTAAAATATTGAGTTTAGCGGCACATCAGGGCGCCTGGAGCAGTGGACCGTTTCATCCAACAGAGGGCGCTGTCAGCGCAGCTTGACCATCAGCCACATCCGCTGCCCTCTTGACCTCAGTAAACCAAGAGGTGCCGCTCCGAGCGGACGTTAACAGCACCGAATCATCTGAGGAGCGCTGTATGGTAGTATTTTGGGTTATTCACTGTTGATGGCAACTTTAAAATCAAAGTCTGGGCTGTGTGTCGGTTATGTGCAAAGCAGCTTAGTCACTCGTCCTCCTCACCAAATTTGCGGGCTCAACCGTCGGCTTTCATCCAACTTATACAGCCGGGTGCAGCAGCGCTTCGGGAAGAGTTCGACTCCGTGTGACTGCGTTATTTTCGGCAGGGTCTTTACCGAAGGGGCGGATAAGAGAGTCTCTGTCCGTTAGTGGGGGTTATTTGGGTGTATGTTCGAAAGCCGTTCGAGTTTGATTTTTAGAAGAAGTGAGAGCCTTATTATCAATCAATCAATCTAGCTTTATTTATAAGGCACTTTTCATATTAGTCAATAACTAAATTATTTTTCTTTTTCAGTGATCTCATCGGACAATTCCCACGATGTCTTAAGCGAGTATTTTTTTAATTTATTTATTTTGCTGTGTATAGAATTATATACCTGTTGCGTTTTCATCACTTCTGTGCATTCTGTCACGGTGCTCGTGCTCTGCCATGTCAGTGACGTCATGCCCTCCGCTGTCGCCCCTCCCCCTAACGCCCTCCGCTGTTGCTCCGGCAACCAAACGTCTCCATAGAGACGCACACACAGCCACAGTCTGACAGTTTCAAAGAGGCGGTGAACTCCTCAGGATGGACTTTTGTAGACGTTGTGCTGTTACCTTCGTGTCGTTTGTGTTTTGTAAGCTGTTTCTCACGCGTCTATGATATGAAAGGTAAGAAACAGTTACAGAGCAGGCGGAATGTTAAGAGAGAAAAGTAGTCCTCTATATTTACGGCTGTCATGGAGCAGGCGATTGATTAAGAGCCGGGAACAGTTGCACCTCTGTTTGGGGATGGTTGCAACATGTTACGATAAGCTTTGGATGAGGAGAGCATGTCACTGATCAGCTGATCAGGATTGGCACAGCTTGAGTTGTCTGCCTGAACTAGCTCCACAGGCTTCGCATCATATTATAGCATAGTATAATAATAATAATAATATTATTATAATAATAATTATAACATAATTATTGGTTCATTTTTGGGCAATAACTAACAAAAATCTATGATAATGACCTGTGTTGCTATCATTGAATCATATTAATTCAATATAAATAACAACAAAGAAATGCCATAAAAGTTCAAACTGGAAGATGACTTTATTTTTTTTAAGGAGTCTTCCAGAGTGTTTGCTTTTTGCTGTGCATTCTGCCCTTTATTCTGCAACAGTGTCAATCTCCACTAGATAGTGACAAAGATGAGGTCTGTTTGAGAGACAGCCGGAGGAGACCCTTCACAAAAGATGCAATTAAGCAATATAACTGGTTTTTTTTTTTGATTAAGTTAGGTAGAATTAGAATGAATTTGGGGGTGAAAGTATGAGTAAATATGTATATAGAATATAAATTATTGCTAATGCTTGGAAATTTCTGCTTTTGAGTGTTTACAGACTTGATCCAGCTGGCCCATTCTTGGATCAAAACATGTGGAAATTGCACGCTTGGGGAATTTTGACATATTTTTCCGCATCAGTACACTCTGAAACTTAATTTTTATTTATTTCCTTTTTTAACTGAGGATAGATTCAGGCTACATCAGATAAACTAAGGATAAATCCCCAAAATAATGAAAAAAAAAAAACATTTACCTTTAAAATGTGTGAATAAATGATTAGTTTTAGATGTAATTGGGTTAAATAAATTGGCCCATGTTATATTTCTGCAGCCTATGACATCAAGAGATTGTTAGTCAATAGGGCTGTCACCTTATATTCGATATTCGAATAACCGTTCAAATAAGGGGATAAATATCCGTAACCGAATAGTAAATAAATAATCAGATGTAAAGTTATACATCTTAGTGCAGCAGCGCTTCGGCAAGCGTTCGACCCCGTGTGACTGCGTTATTTTCGGCAGGGTCTTTATTTATTTAGTTATTTTGTTATCAAACACAAACAAACAAAAAAAAGAAACACAGAATACACCCCACCCACCCTCACCTCCCACACAAAGCTACACATAATACCTAGTCTCAAAACGGTGCCCTGGGTCTCACCATTTGCCGTTTGTGAGCCAAGGCACAACAAAAATGTATGCATATAGACCAAAATTCAGTTTACGTTTTCAAAATAAACCTTTGAAAATTTCCCATCTACTTTTATGTTTTTCGGCATCATCATCTGTTTCGATCATATAACCTTCTAAAACTAGATATCGCTGAATAAATCTTTAAAAAAAAAAATATTGAGTCAAAATCTTTTTAAGGCCTTGAAAATAAATCGTTTACCCAATACAATAATTAGGTTAACCAGATCGTTACTATCTACAAACTCTCCTAACAAAATGTAGCTTCAAAGACAAGCCAATTTCTAAACACATTTTCTCAACCTCCATCCAAAACAGGGACACAACATGACAGTACCAAAACAAGTGCAAGCTGGATTCAGAGTCCTGATGACAAACACGACAGTCATCTGTCTCTGCCATATTCCACAGCTTTAACATTTTCCTTGTGGGTAAAACATTAGATATTATTTTAATTTGAAAAAATCGATTTTGCACATCCACCATAGTTTTGTAAATTAAATATTTTTCCCATGGTAATGGACAGTCAAAAGTGTCTTCCCATTTTTCATATTTATTGTATGGGGCAACCTTTAGCGATTGCTTTATAAATAAAAATTATACATACTTTTATTTTTTTTTATTCCTTTTAACCAGTTAGAGTTTTTTATTGATGGTTTACAAACCAGCAGTTTGTTTTTTCCATAGTTAATTGTTTGTTTTCATTTTTTTTCTATTGCAGCAATTAGTTGATTAAAGGAATACCTTCAACATACATCACCATACGTAATTTTAAATTCATCATACTCCATAATCTTGCCATTCTCATTTATAATATCATTTACAAAAATAATATACCCTTCACACATATTTTCCCAAAAGAAAGGCTTTCCATCAATGACAATATTAGAGTTCATCCATATTATCTGCTGTAAAATGTCGTCTCTTTTTTCCGGTCTATAAAATTGAAAATACCACCATGAGTGAGTTACCTCCTTTATGAACCCTGAGATGTTTCCCAGCAGTTTATCTATATATGAGAAGTGGGAAGGCAATAATTGTAAAAATGGGTACAGTTTCTTTTGTCCTGGTATATGGCTTTTGTCCAGCAGGACACTTGTATACCACTCACTATTTAGATCTATCTTTGGGACAGTTTCTGCTTTTAATGACAAGCATAAAGCTTCAAGGTGAAGTAGTTTCAGACCCCCAAATTTATATTCATTGTACAAGAACTTTCTTTTGATTTTTTCTGGCTTGCCATCCCAAACAAAATCAAAGACCTTCTGTTCATAGACCTTAAAAAAGGTTGTGATGGAGCTGGTAATGACATGAATAGATATATAAATTGAGGAATGATAAGAGAATTGATAATAGATACTTTCCCATAAAGTGTTAAGGATTTTCCTTTCCACAATTGTAGAGTTTTATTCATCTTTTTCATTTTACTGTCATAATTTACTAAGCCGAGTTCTTCTAGATTTTCTAGGATCACAACACCAAGTATATTAACTGGCTCGTCTGTCCACTCATTTCATTGTAAATAATGTGTTCTTTAAGATGCCAATCCTCAGTATTTTGCATTTATCATAGTTAAGCTTTAATCCAGATTGTTGTGAAAAAGTTTCTAAGAAATCTATAAGGTTTTGTAAACAATGAGGTTTGGGGCTGATAAGGAAGCTTGTGTCGTCAACATACATTGATATTTTACTTTCAACATTGTTATTTATAAGCCCTTCTATATTTTTATTCAATCTAATTTTTATAGCTAATATTTCCATTGCAATTATAAATAAATATGGAGACAAAGGGCACCCTTGTTTTAGTCCTCTTAACAGGGGTATTATCCCAGAAGTATATCCATTGTTAATAATTCTACAGTTTGTTCTATCATATAATGTTTTTATCCATTTTATCAAGGAGTCGCCAAAATTAAAAAACTCAAGGCTTTTACAAATAAAATCTAAACTGATTTAATCAAATGCCTTTTCTAAATTGGCAACATAAATTAATCCTCTTTTATTTTCTATGTTATAATTTTCTATTATTTCTAAGAGCTGTCTAATATAATTACCTATATTTCTCCCTCCTAAGATCCTGATTGATCTTGATGAATGAGGTTTGGCAAAACAGACTTAAGCCGTGTAGCCAAACATTTAACCAAGATCATAACATCGTAACATTGAAGTGTTACTGGCCTCCAGTTTTTTAAGTAAACCGGATCCTTGTACTGACCATTGGCTTCCTGTTTTAGTAACAATGAAATAAGACCTTCTTTCTGAGAGTCAGACAAATACCCCATTGTATATAAATGGTTAAAACTAGATTGCAATGGCTTTTTAACTTCTTCATAAAATATTTGGTAGACCTCAATAGGTATACCATTTAATCCTGGGGTTTTTCCTTGTTGAAAAGAGTTAACTGCTTCCATAAGTTCTCCCTCAGTAATGAGGCCTTCACAAGAGCGTCTTCCTGCATCATTCAGCATTCTCACATCATTTTCAGGGAAAAGAATTGTAGTTTCAAGAGGAGCTACCTGATGTGAAAAAATATTTTTAAAGTAATTTTCCATTTCTTTCAATATTATGGATTGTGTAGACTATATATTTCCATTATTTTGGATTAATTTGGAAATGTTCTTTTTAGAATGATTTTTTGCTTGTATATTTAAGAACAATTTTGAGCACTTCTCTCCTTTTTTCATCCAGATTGCCCTATTGCAATCACAGCTTTTCAATAAATTATTTTTTACTTTATCAGCTAGCTCCGCTTGCTTAGCTGTCAAAATATTAAGTTGCTCATTAGTTGGATTTGTATTTATATCAATATTTTGTTGTAAATCTTCAATCTCCTTATTTAATACTTGTTCTGTTTTTTTAAGTTCTTTTTTTTCCATTAGCAGTTTGCAATGGCATATCCCCTAAAAGTACATTTAAAAGCTTCCCAGACTATTTGGGGGTTTGCAGACCCTTCATTGTATTTGAAAAAATCACTAATGAATTATTTGGTTTTTTTCAATGAATTCATCATCCTGTAATAGCATTTGATTAAATTTCCAATATCCGGGTCCTCGTGTATTGTCTTCCATTGCTAAATTTAATCCTATACAGTTATGGTCTGAGCGTCATTTATCCTCAATTAGTGTTGCAGTTACTTTATTAATCAATGAAAATGATAGCAAAAAGTAATCAATACGGCTTGCTTGATTTTTTCTTCTCCAAGTATATCGTACTATCTTAGGATTTTTTAATCTCCAGTTATCAGTTAAATCAAATGCATCCATTGCATTTTGTATCTTTTGCAAGGCTCGAGGATGATAATTTATTGAAGTATTCCCTTTTCGATCCAATGTCTTATCCAAAGCAACATTAACATCCCCGACTGTAATAAATTCTCCTTGTTGTTCTTGGCAGTATGCAGTGCCTACTACCTACTACGTTCATGTGCAGTATGTCGTAGGCGAATTCGAAAACAGCCAGACATTCCGGCTGTGGAATGGCAGCGCTTGGCTTCAAAGCAAAGCGTTGTCAAGGTGACAGCGCTTTGCTTCAAAGCAAAGCCCTGTCACCTTGACAACGCTTTGCTTCAAAGCAAAGCGTTGTCAAGGTGACAGCGCTTTGCTTTGAAGAGCCTTGAGAGGTGTTCTGTTGAGCCTTTAAAAGGAGTTGTTTGAAAAGAGTGAAACTACTTACTCCTGTATTGTAGGTGGCCGTATACAAAGTTGTTTACGATCCGCCTATCAAAACGAAGAAGAAAGAGAATTACTGAACTATTTGCGAGTGAAAACCCAAGAATTGTACAACATAATACTTGTTTGTATTATCCTACCACAAGAATTCTACAAAGCAACATAGACGACGTCCAACTATCTTCTAATGTAAGTAATGCCATTGTCAGAAACTGTTTTTGAAAAAGGATTTTTTGGATGTGTCTGTAAATATCACCGCGGTGAAGTTGGTTTTAGGTTGGATATTCGACGGACATTCGCTGCCGACCAACCGGTGCCTTCTCACTCTTCATATCCAGGAATGGTAGCAGCAGCTCGGTTAAGTCTACCCAGCTCCCTCGCTGTCAACACCGGGTGTTGAAAACAGGGGACCGTCAAGAAATTACCTATTAAAATTCCCAAAAAGGCAGTTTTTCTTCAACAGCTTGCATGTCATGTGACAGGTTATTCTGAAATTGATCTTGTAAAATAGCAGTGATGATTAACAAAAAGACACACCTGATTTTATCTTTAATTTGTACTCCAAAAATGTTTTGGTTGAATTTAAAGCCAAATTTCATCATTTTTCTTCAATAGCTTCCATGTCATGTGGCCAATTATCCTGAAAGTGACCTTGAATAATAGCAGTGACTCTTAACAACAAGATACACCTCTTTTTTTAATTCAACACGAATTTTTTGGAGTACAAATAAGAGATGAAATCAGGTGTGTCTTGTTGTTCCAAGTTGGTGCTATTATTCAAGGTCACTTTCAGGATAATTGGTCACATGACATGCAAGCTATTAAAGAAAAACTACCTTTTTGGAGAATTTTAATAGGTAATTTCTTGACAGTCCCTTGTTTTCAACACCCGGTGTTGACAGCGAGGGTGCTGGGTAGACTTCATCGAGCTGCTGCTACCATTCCTGGGTTTGAAGGCACCGGTTGGTCGTCAGCGAATGTCCGTCGAATATCCAACCTAAAACCAACTTCACCGCGGTGTAAATATCAAGTTTCCAACTAGAAAAGCACTCAAAGAGCACAGACGTCTGCCAAGCAGCTTCAGTCCACCGCTAACACAATCTCACAATGACAAAGTATCCGTGGAGTTATATGCACAAATGGCGGAAATGGTCCTATCTCGCAATGTTAAAGAATCCTTTAAAAAATTCCTGGATCCGGATGGTGACCCAGATCAGTCCCAAAATCTAATCATTTCTTCCTTATCGCATTCCACACATTTCCTGAAAACTTCATCCAAATCCGTCCATAACTTTTCAAGTTATCTTGAACACAGACAGACAGACAGACAGACAGACCAACGCCGGCAAACACAAACCTCCTTGGCGGAGGAAACAATTAGAGTTAGAATGTTAATACTGTTTCGTTTGATTTTGACAGCTTTTGAGTGGGTTATATCATTTCTACCTTACTGGTCTTTAGTGTTAAGTGGTCTATAACTTTAACTGAATGGTCTGAAAGTCAGTTGAAAAAATATCAATAAACTAGACAATTTCCATGGAAATCATGAGGGGGGCTCTGGCGGCCACTGGGCATTTCAGCTGGACAATGACAGTGAAATAGTGAACAACACAGGAGAGATGTCAGGAGAAGTTATTCATGTGTTTTAATCATGTGTGGCTTGATTAGCTTATGCCATTCACCTGGCACTTGATCTTCAGCTGTCGTCTTGATATACCTGGTGGTGTTTCCCCTCCCTAACAGCTGTGGTAAAATTATGGCTTAAAATGGACAGTGGCTGTCTTTGGCGACATGGATGTGGGGATGTGTTTGGCGACTTTGAAGTTTCACACACAGGTGTTCTGGTCTTTGAAAGGGCGTGAACCACATCACCACATCTATGTCACCAAAGACAGTCACGGTTCATTTTAAGCCATAATTTTACCACAGCTGTTAGGGAGGGGAAACACCACCAGGTATATCAAGACGACAGCTGAAGATCAGGCGCCAGGTGACTGGCATGAGCTATCAGGCCACATGTGACGACAACACATGAACATTGTCCCCTGTAATCTCTACTGTGTTTCTTAACCATTTCACCATGTCATTGTCCAGCTACATGCTTCTTCAGGCTGGTCTGTGATGAAAAAGCCCGGCGGCCGCCCGAGCCCCCCTCACGATTTCCGTGGAAATTGTCTAGTTGGGGGCTCGGGCTTTGCAATGGCTCGTTGCAAAGCCCGAGCCCCCAATTAAACTATGGCTTATTAAGATTAAATCAAACATGCATTTAAGGAGCGGAACAAAATATCAGTACTTTGCAGAGGCTGGCTGTCTCCAAGTATGTATATTTAATTCATGAAGATATGTTTACAGGTCTAAATATGAGAGTTGATAATGTTAGTAAAATATTTTTGTATTTATGTCTTCTTTAAGAGGATATGTTTATTACCATACTGTTTTTACAGTTGTATTATTTTTATTATTTAACTTAAAAAAATGAAAACATGTATATTGTTTATCTCAGTCTGGTTTAAAAATGATGTAAAACTGCCGAGTAAAGACAGTGGTCCTGCAATTTTCCTTGTTAGAGCTATTTTATGGTTCTTTAGTCATAAGATAATGTGATGTATCATTCTGTCACATTCTTGCCATTCATTGATTACCACAGTGTTGCTGTAACTTGATATTATCAGTATTGCGCTGTGATTCCCAACCCTCCTGTATATACATACTTTTACAGTGTTTGGAGCAGTTATGGACCACCTATGGGCCTCTGATGTCATACAATATCAATACAATAAAAGATTTTTTTGAAACTATAAAGGTTTATTATGCTGAAGTAAGACTTTGATATATCACAGTTAAAGAGAGAAAAATAATTTGACAAAGTTGTGCACCCTGTCTGTAACTCTGCCTCGCTCTCAAGTGCAGAGCATTTATTGTAAAGATCCCAGAATGTGAGGATTTTGAAGATTTGATCACGTAAAAGTGACACCAGGAGGTTTTAGCTCACTGCTGATCCAGCTCAGCAGAAAAGTGTCATGTGTCTTTGTTGTGCTGTGTTTGCCTTACAGTGATATCTGTGTACTGAAGAGACAAAATGGAAGAAAACTGCAGAACCGTTCGCCCGGTAAGGCTGCAGTACTCATCTGATCGATCATAACATGTTCTCCCATCCAGTTATCATATTAAATTAACTTTACTGTCCCTCTTCTCATCTCTCCATCTGCTGACAGTTGTTTATCCGTTGCGCGGCTCTTCCTGGCGTCACAGAGGAGTCCTGGACAGGGGAGCATGAGAGGTCTTTGGATCAATTTATCTGTGACACCACAATCAAAACCATGGCTGTGTATGTTGGCCCGGACTCAAATCTACGGGTGGAGTTCTCCGTACCTGCAGGGGTAAAGCTAACTTTGCTATTTTCATTTCTTCACAAAATCAAAGAAAATGAACATGTACTTCCTGAGCCTGTTGAGGTTGTTTTCTGTCTCTGTTTGAGCCCTTTTGTATTTACTGAAATACAAAGAGCAGAACCTTTGTTTTGGTGATTCAGCCCACCTCTACACCCCTGACCCCCAAGCCTTAAAGTTTGTTCTACCCGGACAGGTTGAAGGACATCTGTTTTACTTCATCCGCACGTCAGGAGATGTAATCACAGCGGAGAACTTCAGTGCAGTAGTTCAGTGTGGCAGTCTGCGAGGAGACTCCAGCAAGAGGCTGCTCTCTGACATGAACTGTTCACACGTCCCCCTGGTAGCCCTCTCATCTCAGAGCCAGAGCAGCATCAGCAAGTACGCCTTCGACATGCACTGCTTCCTCGCCAGCCTGTCAGGTAGGAACCTCAGAAAAGGGGGGTGCACAGCAGGGATGCACAAGATTGAATTTTTCCTGATATCTGAATGCAAATTCATTTTCCCCAAAAAAGAAACATCAAATATGCAGGTTTTAGTTTTTTGCTAGTGATACGAAGGCTGATTGATAAGCTGTGGGCCTCTTATTTAAGGGTTTGACTTTTGGCAGACATATTGTATTATTTTTCCACATAATCTCCTTCAGTATCTCTACACTTTTGCCAGTGATGTTTAAGGGCCTCAGTGCCACTTTTAAAGAAGTCCTTCTCTTGACCGTTCAGAAAGTCCTCCACTGCATGTATGACGTCATCATCTGACCAAAGTGGGTACCTGAAATGGCCTTTTTCAGTTTTGGAAATAGATGAAAGTCTGATGGAGCGAGATCAGGCGAATAAGGTGGATGCTCAATCAATTCAAAGCCACAACCTTTAATGGCAGCCATGGCAATGACAGACTTGTGAACAGGGGCATTTTGTCCATTTTGCAAAAGTCGCTTGCCCTGTTTACTTTAGAGTGCTACCTCTTCGACATAAACTGACCAAATGACACCAGTCTTCGGGTACACAGCCTTAAATAGTCGGGGAGTAGTAGAGCTGAAAAAGGACATCCCTGCTTCTCTTCTTCAATACAAGGCTCACAACTTATCAATCAGCCCTCGTAGTCTGTTTGCATTTTGAACAGAAATGACAACTAACGTGTGACTCCACCACATGAAGCAGAGTTGCTGTTTTTCAAATAAAGACATTCATTAACAAAAAAGTAAAATGAAAAAGAGCAGCATGTACCCCATACAAACTACGTCTTCAACAGCACACATGCCTTTCAAGAGTCACAGGCAGTGAGCAAAAAATGAAAATGTGCCACTTCTTTACTGCGCTTATGTTTTCAAATGATAACCAATTATCGTAATTAAACATCAGATGTTCAAGGAAATAACACACAAACACGTTCATCTCAAGCTCAAAAGAAAAAAGAGGTGCTCAGAGAGCGTTTCTGACATTCTTAGCTGCGTTGTTAGAAAAAATGTGGAAAACTGCCCTGTCCTGCAATGCTAACAAATTCCTCATAAAGTTCACTCAAAATATAATCACTTCGTCTTTGTACTATGACCACTTTAACTAAAAAATGTCATCAAAATCCTTCAAAAACTTTATGAGTTATCAGCAAAAGTGTAAGCTGACAATGTTAACAAATACAAATCTAATTACTTCTTCCCACAGATCCTGAACATTGGTGAACTTTTTGAGTTAGCTCACACACAGACAGATGGACAGAGAAACAAACACTGAAAACTGTTGTAGTTTAGCTTCTCTGTGACAGTGATCTGATGACTGTACTTAAAATAAAACAATTTAGACAAAATATTTTTAAAGAATTAACCACCAGTGATGATATCAGGCTGATGATAATGAGCTCAAAGCTCATTTCAGAAATTAGATGATGTAATTCTTTCACATAAGGAAAAGAGGTGATATTTTTCTTTACTTTCAAGTTTTTTTTTTGTATTTGTTATTCCAAAGGACATTGTGGACCAACAGGAGAAAAAATGTAAGGTGGAGGACATTTTTTCATCATGTTCTTAGAAGAAAAGTCCAAATGCTGAGAGTAAAGTAAAAATGTTAAAAATAAAGTCTACATTTAAAGAATAAAGTTGAAATTGTCAAGATGATCTCTTAGAACAGTGATGATAAACATTCAGGTTTGACTGAATTTTCTAAACTGTATTTCATTTTTTTTTCTTAAGGTTCACTTTTTAAACTTCATTTATTTCCTGATATTTTATCTCAGCATTATTTTGGACTTTCTTTTCTCAAAGTTTATTTTAACTTGATTCTTAACATTTCAGCTTATATCTTCATATATTTTATCTTTTCTAAAGAACCATTTTGAAAAATCCTCCTGTTATTTCTGTTGAATTTAAGACGATCACGTTGTCTCATATAACAAAAGGCTTCTTATATTCAAATTTTCAGTTGTGTGGTTGTGAAGAGGCAGTTGTTCTAATAATGTCTTTTCAGTGGATGTTAACTGCAGAGTCTTTTGGCAGATGACACATATTTGGTTTTCAGAAGCTCTCTGGTTTCTGTTTGTTTTCAATATTTAGCTGTTTGCAGATGTTCTTTATACTAATGACGATCCTTCACACCTTCAACAGCTGCCTGTTGCTCCCAAGGACTTTATCTTTGTCACTTTTTCAAACCTTTTAAAGAAGTTAAACAAAATGTTAATATAAAAATATTATAAACACCTGATTAAGAATGACTTCTGAATTTCAAGAGATTCTTTTTTTAAATATCTGGTTTGTTTTAACACTTCAATTTTGGGAGGCAGCAAAAATAAACAGCCAAACAAGCTAAAAGAAAACCACATCAGTCCTTTAAAGGTAACATGTGAAGAAGAACATGGAAGTTTTATTGTTTCTGTCAGACTGAACTGTGCCGCTGAAATAATACCAGGGTCTGAGGAGATGACTTTAGCAAAGACTGTGTGTGTTGGTGAAGGCCTGTGGTGTGAAGTGGATGAATGAAACTGTCTCATCCATCATTGTGACAGTTTGTGAACAGTTGCTGTCTGCGTGAAAATAAAAATAAAAATACTTGTAGTCTCCGGTTTTATCTTACAGAAAATTACTGTAAATTCATTCCTCAAAGAAGATTCTAATAGTTCATTAGTTGACAAACTGAACATAGCTGTAAGTTCTTTAATACTGTAAACTGATGCCATTTTATTCTGTGCAGATGATGTGAATAAGAAGCTGGGAAAAACAGTGCTGTACATCCCACTGGAAGCCCTACAGTGCAGCCCCGGGGAAGCAAGTAAAGACAAGGAGCTGGTTCAGAGACTGGAGGGTAAGCCTGGGAAACATAGCCTGTCTCCTATTGAACCCCTGTGGGGTCAACACCTTCATCCTTCAGTCCTGAAGCCTGTCTGTCTCTACACCTCTATGTCCTCCATGTTTGTTAATGCATTGATTTTCTTTCTTTCTTAGCTGTTGTAATCCACTGGACAGATCAGATCAAGGAGCTGCTGAACGATCAAGAGGTAATGGAGATAGGGAACACCTGCGGCCCGCTGCAGGAGATAACCTACTGGAAGAATCGCTCTGCCAAGCTGCTGGACATCAGCCAGCAGCTAAAAAACTCAAGAGTCAAGCACATCCACAAGATCCTGCTGTTCTCAAAGTCGAACTATGAACCTCGCTTCTTCAAGCTGGCCCAGGAGATCCAGGTAAAAGGAGACAGCAGGCCGGAAAATAATGTCCATCCGTGGTATAATGAGAAAAATTATAAGATGATAGTACTGTGTCAGGCAAGAGGAATAAAAATAAAAATGTTGTTGCAATGAAATGTAATTCTGTATGAGGAAAGGTATGGAAATATTCAAGGACTGTGCTGCTTACTGACTACCTATAAAATGTTTCTATTAAATTTTATGTTAACATAACTGTCACATGTTGATGTTAAGGTAGAAATAATCACAGTCATATTTTTGCTTTGCTTTATCTTTCTGTGTGTGTTTCCTCCAGGAAAACTTGGCCCAAGCCAAATCAAACCTGATCTTCCTGTCAATACTGAAGGAGCCTTTTGAAGAGCTAAAGAAGCTCAAACCAGCCCAACTCGCTGACAAGCTGAGCCACATTGTCAGTCTCATCCACAAAATTTGGACCAACTCCATCTACTACAACACAAAAGAGAAGATCGAGGGCCTCTTCTGTAAGGTAACTATATGTCCCAAGTCTTTTTGGACTTTTTATTTAATTTTTGCTTCAACAACTGTTTTTAAAACAAACTGCGCATATGGTAAGTCATATAGTTAAAATGTTTTAGAAAATTGTACGTCTGTCCCCTCAGAAAATGTTGTTTTCCTTGAAATCGATGAAGTATCTATCTATCTATCTATCTATCTATCTATCTATCTATCTATCTATCTATCTACCAATCTATCTATCTATCTATCTATCTATCTATCTATCTACCTACCTACCAATCTATCTTTCTATCTATCTATCTACCAATCTGTCTATCTATCTATCTATCTATCTATCTATCTATCTATCTGTCTATCTACCTATCTACCAATCTATCTATCTACCTACCTACCTACCTTTGGTTTAATGTTAAAATGTTTAAGGTGTTTCTTTAACCACCTTTTTGTAAGCAGCACGTTCGTCTGTCATGTTTTAATTGTATGTTTTTTGTTCCTTTGAGTTTGTTGGTCTGGCTCAGCAGATGGAATCATGTGTATATTTACAAATGCACCAAACACTGTGTATCATCAGATGGTACATCTTATTTTATCTGTCATTATTTTTGACTGTAACACATTTCTGATTTCTTTTGTGTTGCAGATGAGTAACGAGGTCATCAGCGTGTGCCTCAGAAGTATTTCTCTGGACAGGATCTTTGAGGGGTTCGTGTTTTCCAGCAAGCAAACCCTCAATGACTGCATCCAGTGCTGCTTGTCCTGGAGGAAAATTTTCCAGGATGCCTCTCAAGTTCATACCAAGTAAGACAAATCATTTGGACTCATCATGTTATCATCTAAGTCAGTGTTTGATTTCAAATCCCAGCGCTCATTGTTTATGAGGCTATGGCATGTTGTATACTGAGTCAGGGGTGGGTAACTTGCAGCCCCGGGGGCCACATGCGGCCCTCCATCTCACTTAATGCGGCCCTCCAGTTAGTTTCATATTTTGACAAATTACAAACATGGAGATGAAAAATCTTTACTGTTTGATTTGCTGCTATGGCACTAAAGACACAGCCACAATGCATTTCAACATGTTAAACAGAAAAAAAGCAAAAGTAGTCTTTAAATGCTGGTTTATTTTAGTCTTTACAGGAAATAAACAGATTAAATGATTTCTGTTAAGGTGTTTAATGAAATGTTATCAATGCATTTTGGACAAATGCAAGTCAAAAAGCTTAAATAACCATCATTAAGCAACATTTTGATGACTGCCTCCTTGGCCATGGGTGCTTTTATAACAGAAATTTCATTATAAATGAGATTTACTGACAAAATTAATATTAGATAAATAAGCTAAATAAAAAACAGTATATTTAAGTGTATTCCATTTAAAAAATACCTTTTAATTGACTTAATCTTGTGTTTAGATTATTGAATTAACTTTACTGTTTAGCTTAAAGCTTTAAAAAATAAGGAAACATTCTGATAAAAGTAATATATTGACTGTGTAGTTAAATTACAGGTTTTTTGATTGTCTTCCCCTTTTATTTGTAACAAGTTGGCCCTCTGATACTGAGAGCACCGATCAAAGTTGCCCATCCCTGTACTAAGTAGTTCAGTTTCATTTTAGGTCAAGAATAAATGAGTAAACCTCTGGTTTAAGCATTGTGAGAAGAGAATATCTGACTTTGATGAAGTCTTTATATGAGCCCATCATCAGTGTGTCGTTGTGGGAGTTTCCTTTTGGTGACGTTACAGTTTGTTGTGAGTCCTCCTCATTTCTGTCATTCTGTTTTTTTCATGTCAGGTTTTCACCAGAGGGATGGATGTTGGACCAAACCAACATCTTTGTTGAGGTTGATGCTTACATTTTGAGGTTTAAAGACCTGCTTGAGGTACTATTTTACTTTCATCACACAAACTGACACCTCTATGCAAGTACAACCACAATTCTGCATATTTCTATATTCGTGTTTATTCTGCTGAAATATTCAGAAAAAAAACTTCACTGCTGTGAACAAAGCTAAAGACAAATGCTAATTCTCTATGATGAAGTGCCACTAGATGCCTGTAAATAATACATTTTAATATTCTCCCTGATATATTTCAGAATGACCATATCAGTCTCCACATATTTAAAAAAGTAAGGTGATTTTATTCAGGCTTATCCTGTGGATTAAAGACAAAATTATTAGATATTAGCTACTCTAAACTTTAATCTTGTCCACACACAGCTGCTGTACCTTCTTTATCTAAGTTTTAATGCTTTTAATATCACATTGTGTTTGCTTTTCTAACTCAGCATTTAAATCAGCAGTACAGTTAACAATAACCCTCTCCAAAACAGCGGTCCTAACAATAAGTCTTTTTATTAATGAGCCACATTATATGTGGTCTTGGTATGACAAAGGGCAATAATCATGATGTACTCAGAATCCCTGTGTAAGTCATAGCTGTTAGTGGCTTTCTTTTTTGTTTTTGTATTCACTTTGCTTTTGTTTATTATTAGTACCATTTGTTTCATTTGTTTCTAACAGATTGAAGGCAGCCTGACCTGCACCTTTTCTCTTACACAATCTCTTTATATTTCACTTATTATCCCATTTGGGTGATTTATGTGCCTGATGATGATGATGATGATGTGCATCACAATAATCACCCTGAAGTACGTGTGCATGTGCTGAACAACATCAAGCACCCAAACTAAATCGTTAATATGAGTGAATGAGTGATTAGAAAAGTATAAGAAGTTTCAGTTTTAATCTAAGACATTGATGAATTTATGTGAGCACTGTTACGAAGCTAAATCCAGGCCAAAGCTTTTGTAATTGAAGAAAAATGTGACTAAAGAAATAAAAAATGAAACTGAAAGTTTAATGCCCCCAAGCCAGAACAAGGCTTGTTGGAGCCCGAAGTCTAAGACTGACCCAAAATGTTATTAAAAACAATGTTATAAAACCTTAAATTTAATCATTGGTCAATAATGTAACAAAAGTGTTGAGCCGAATCACTCTATGATGTAGTAAAATTATTACACTATTAGGAGAAAAATATTTTGCCTGCCCCATAATGTAATAACTGACCCAAAATGTATCAAGTTGTTACATTTTGGGCAAAAAGTTATTACGTTTTGGGCTCAGCATCTTGTTACATTATCGACCAGTTATTACATTTCGTTTTTTTGTTTTTTTTTTAAATTCAGATCAAACATTAAACGTTCAGTTTCATTTTTTTTCTAATTGCAAAAGACTTGGCCTGATTTACTTCTATAAACTGTAGGGCTGTTTTCAGGCCCTTCATCAGCGTCTCAAAAAGCGTTTTACTCCTGATCCAGCCACCTGAGTGTTGTTTACATGTAGGAGATGTTGTTCCACTTTGTTGCTTGTTCTTTGACTTTGGGGTATTTTCAGGTATGTGACTACCAGCATCGGTTTGCCCGTTGGGAGGATGGTCAGCAGAGGGCCCTGCCATGCTTTAGTGGTGTACAAGGACCAGAGTTCACCAGATCCCTCCTGGAGCTAGAGGGCATCTTCCACCAAGGCTTACAGAACCTGCGAAACTCCGCCTCAAGTATCTTTGACGTCATGAGCACCGTCTGGTTCACAGAATTCAACAAGTACGTATATCTCTCAAAATTCTCAAACTGTGACTACACTTTACAACCTCAATGCACAATATTTGCAAAATACAAACAAAGTCCAAGCAGAAATGATGTTCTTCTAATAACGATAAACTGGAAAAGCGCTAGATCCACTCCTTTCCCATCTTGTCATTTGTGTTTTAATGTGTTGTGAGTGTGGCTTTGCAGCAACAGAAGTCATACTCAGAGCATTTCTTAATACTTAAATCAGGGGTTGGGCAACTTTAGTTACCATGAGGACCAGATTAAGGTTAGTCTGATTTAATGAGGGCCAAAATTATAAACACTGAAGAGAGTTCTCGATAAGATGGTTATTAGTAATTCAATCAAAGGATAAATAGCTTTCATCAGTACTCATGATGTAAGTATGAGAGGGGGAGGGCACAATATGATATTCTCATGATGTTTGAGTCCAGATTCGATTTTACTTTGATTCCAAATATTTTAGGTCTTGCTGAATATTGTGATACCTAACATTGCAATATGTTGCAATTAAAAACCTTTTCTTGACTTCATTTACATCTAAAAAGTAAGAAAAGACCAAAATCTGTTAATCAAATGAGAAATGTGTCTCAGTATATTCACATCACTTATTTCAGTTTTACTGAAACTCACAGACTGATTGTCCACGGATCACAAGTTACATGATGCTCTAGTGAAAATTACTCTGAGATATTTTATAGTAGAGGTTTTTTTTTAAAGTTGTCTGGCAGGCCAGAAAGAGTAGGTGTACTGTGTGTGCCCACCTCTAATTTAGACTAAATAAGAGCTATTTTTATAGAGCTAAAAGCTAAAGTAGACATTTTGAGCTTGATCATCCATAGTCAAAACCCCTCATGTGTTCAGCCATAAGCTTCTCATGATGCCAGACACACTGTCTCTGTCTCAGTTTATGTCTCCACACCCTGATCCATCGGTTTGAAAACAGAAAGCTCCTGAACGTTTCCTGAGTTTACACAGATGAGTTTCATGTGTGAATAAGAACCTAGTCTTTACCTCACTCGCCCCTCAGTATTGTTCCTCCAACCACTCACTGCATTGACTGACATGCAGACTGCAGGTGAACTCCCTGCTGTGAAGAGTGAACAAGCAAGTCAGGGGATTTTCTAGGTATTTTCAGAGAAGTCAGGGTTGGATGTGTGGATAATAATAATAAAAAAAATAATAATAATAAGAAAAATACGTTTTACTTAAAAGTGCCTTTCACGACACTCAAGGACACTGTACAAGATTAAAACAACCATAATAAAATCAACAATAGAACAATAAAATCAGCAAAACACAACAGATAATGACAGGTATGGGGATGTAAGTGGTAGGTTATTGCTAAACGGAAAGGCAGTCCTGGACAGGTGGGTTTTGAGTCTGCTTTTGAAAAAGGGCAGAGAGTTCAAGAAAAGGGCTTTGACTTTAGGATCTCATTTTTGGAGGTCATGGTCTAAGGTCTGAGTGGTGTGCAGTCACTCAATATGAAGATTATTTACTGTTAAGAATTTTGTGTGTATGTGATGTTGTCCATTTGCTCCACTGTGCTTCTGATTTGTTCAACAGCTGGTCTCACGTCTTAATTTGATGATGAACATGTGTTTTATTTTTGATACGAAGGTTTCGTGAAGCTGTGGAGGATGTGGGAATGATGGTCCAGAACCTGATCAATTCAATGTTCAAGACAGCGAACACATACGAGGAAGGAGTTCGGCTTCTGGAAATTTTTAGACCCATGTCTTCTCTTGAGGTATGTTCCTTGCACATAAACACATGCAGACACAAATGCTAGCCACACTGATTACTGAGTTGATTATTGTGTGGGTTTTTCTCCAAGCCAATGAGTCTCAGATCTTCTCTTTAAAGAAAATGATAAGGCAATGCTAGAAGTTTTTTACTTTTGATTTACTTGGCATTTTTAGCTGTTTTGAAAAAGAAAGTGAGGAGAGGAAGTGTGAAGCGTAGGAAATAGAAGAAAAGAATAATGTCTAGTGTGTAATGGCTTTCATCAGCTGAGCACTGCTGTAGGAACTTCTCAGGACATGGGGTGCAGGCTGAAGCCACTTTAGCCACTTATTGGTCTTTTCTTAATTTACTAAACATCAGCTTGTTCTTCATGTTTGCCAGTGAGGAATATGTTCTGCTAAACCTGCATACTGACTGACGTTCTTTCACTTCTGACATATTTCTGCAAACATATCATTTTTAATACCTGTGTCCTCTGCAGTAAGGTTAGACTTTTTCATTGTAAGGTCAATTTTCCACACCTGAGCTCTTTAAGACTTGCCTGGTTAACCAGTTGATTATATTGTTCTTTTTAGGCTTGACATATGATCTGCCCTCATATTCTACTATGATTTTTATATATCTCTGGTCTTGGTTTTGAAATAATGTCAAGCTTTATGACTTCTGAATTCTTCATTTGTCACAGACTGTTTTTTTGCTTATTGTTGATTTAGCTTTTTAGAAGCAATACAGAAAAGAAGGTTGAGGAAGTGTTTCATATCCTCAACGAGGAGCTGCAAGTGATCAACAACCAGGTGAACAAGCTTACCATGGTCTCCCCTGACCATATGCCTCCAATATCAGGACAAGCCCTTTGCCTTATGGACCTGAGACATCGCCTAGAGAGATCGATGGAGGTGAGCGTACATCACATTATTCTATTTGTTTAATCCTTTGCACAGAATCAGTTTAAAAGAAACTGAAAATGCTGTGCTAGCTCAGTGTGTGTTAGCTTTTCAGCATTTTGAGTTTTCTCCAGTATCAGCCCCTTCTCCCTCTCCATAATGTCATGGTTTGCCAAACTGTTTCTGCTGGTTCTGGCCTGCCACCCCAAATGAATGGCAGGAAACAGTGCATATGCCATGACCCTCAGAGGCTGTGAAATGCTCTTTATAATGTTTAGTGAACCTGATCTCTAAAGATACAGACTATGTTCATTTTGTCTCCTTCCTCTCCCCTCCAGTTAATTCAGAAAGCCGAATTTATGCATGACTCAGTCAGCTACAAGCAGGCTGTTTCAAATCATGGCCAAATAGTGCAGAATTTGGATGAACTGGTGAGGAAGCACTTTAGCATGTGGAGCCAAAAGCTGGATGGTCATCAGTACATCAAGAGGCTTGAGCAGCCGCTCATGATGCGCTGCAGGGATAAGACTGCCAAGCTGGACATCAACTTTGACAAGTGAGTGACATTAAAGTCCACTTTTCTCACAAGAGACTGTGAGAAAAGTAGATTAAATATTTAGATACAGGAAATATGAATGTAGAAACCTCTCATTATAAAAATGAAACAAAAACACATGACAGGTATGTGTGCTTTTCTTATTTTTTTATTGTCTTTTGCAGCACCTTGTTGGCCCTGTTCTCTGAGATGCATTACTGGGATAACCTCAAGTGTGAGATCCCTCAGAGCGTGTTGGAAATTTATAATGAAAGGGAGGACCTCAGAGTTCTACGGGTGAAAACGCTGCTGCTGATCAGGAACTACAACAGGTTAGGCACTCACAAACAAACACTAACATTTACATGGTCAGCTGGCTCTGGAGTTTGCAAGTGGTTGAAGTACTGAGTATTTTTAAAACTATTTTTGATGATGTATTTAATGTATGACATTTGACCTGCAGACTAGATTATATGTTAGTGCCCTCAGAGTGGGAAGTTAGGGCATTTAGTGCTGCTGCAGATTCCCTCAGCAAGCCTTTTTAGAGACAGATGACATAAAAGAGTTAAAATGCTTTTGTTATTGCCAGTATTATTATCACACAGCAGTTTATACTTATTTAACTGTCCCTTAGAGCGGTGTGGACTTCATTCACATGAAGACACAGAATACAAACTTTTGGTTTAGTTGATGAGTAACTAAATGAAAGGCTGGTGGACTTTAATTAAGTCCATCCTCAACCTTTAGCCTTTAAAGTTTAAAATGCCATTAATGAGCTCTGAGAGGACAGCAGAGAACCATAGTGCAGCTCTGTTTTGAACAAGTTGTGACTTATGAATATCTTTGTTTGTACCACATGATGAATAACCTGCCACATCAGATAGACAGTTCATTATACAGTATCTCGCTTATCCATCTGAGTAAGAGCCCATAGAAAGTGCTTGGGCAGGACAGAACCTTCCAGAAACATCAGCAGGTGATTGGACAATCGTTCTGTCAATCAGCATTTATTATGGACCAATCAGATAATGTGGTAGACAGGCACTACTGCACTACAGAAGTGAGCCACTTCGTAAAGCAAACTCGTCAGAGGTGGAGCGAAAGTTTCCTCACTGTAGAGAAGTTTGTGGTGTTAATATTTGTGTTTTTATTAAATAAAGAAATGTGGTCAAGATCTGATAAAACTGCTGCTGAAGCTGTTAGCATTTATGCTAATCTCTGCTGAAGCCGTCACTTCCTGCTGTCGTCTCACTCATAGCTCCCACCTCCTCCTGCTCTAAAGGACTCTGATTGGGCCGTCCTGCTTTGGGCTGCTCACAGTTGTTGTAGATTGGAGCTTGGCAGGCTGGATCTGCCTGATTACAGACAATGATTTAGGCTGATTTGGCCCAAGGAAACATGACCAGATCATAAAGCAATAATAAAGACGAGATGGTACCAAAAATTGAGCCACTAGCTTGACAGAATGGTCATCAGCATTTCTTTTGATTATAGAGACACCTCCTCCTATCATTCAGTATCAGTGTGAGCGGTTAATACAATTTATTATCCAGAATATCCAGAACTTTAACGTGATAAACTTATTTAAATGCAGTATTGTTCAATGAAAGTGAAAGCTGTTTGGCAACTGGGATCATCTTGATCATCTACCACATACTGTATGTGACTGCAGGTTTCAACGTAATTCCAAGACTTTCCAAAATATGCTAACAAAGCACAGTAACTTCAGCTCCTATGATCTCTGAACATCAAAAATCTCCATTACAAACAAGCAAAATAAATTTATTCATCAACATCCCGCCAGCTCACAGTTATAATTGCTCTTGTCACATTAATTCAGGTTGATGTTAAAACATATTAACCTTTCTTTGTGTGTGTCTTTGTGTTTGCACATCAGGATCATTGACATGCTGTCTCCTGAAGAGCTTGGTCTGTTTCGGGAGCGTATTCGTGTCTTAGATAAGAAGATCCAGCCCGGGTTGACGAGGCTTCTGTGGCTGTCAAAGGGATCCTCACACATCTTCCTCAGAGAGTGCCTCCTACATGTTGACAAGGTTTTTACTCAGGACACACTGATATGGGCATGTGTTGTGTTTCTACTGAATTCAGAGAAAAGAGAGATTATGAAGACAAATGTGGATTTTGAAAACCCAGACTAGCTTAAATTTATGATAGTCTTTAATAGATACAGTGCTTGGGTAGGGTGACCGAAGGATCCAGAATAGATCAGTCATCTGTTCTTAAGAAGTAAAACTGGATTGAAAATGCAACGTTGCTGCTCTCCTCCTCTTCCCTCCCCCCTCTCACCCTCTCACCCTCTCCTCTTCTCCAGGTCCGCTTGTCAGTCGATGAATACAAAGCATCCTGTCTCTCCATTTCAACCCGCTGTCGCCAGATCAGTCAGACATTACTGGTCAAACTGGATGGAAAGACTTTGTACAGGTAGCAAATTTGTGAATTTCTCATCGATGCTCAGAATAAGAAAAGCACAACATAATTGAAAGATGAAATGATAAACACATAGGGAATCTACTCCATAAGTTTTCAGATATCACTCTTTTTCACACATTTGCTTGTAAATGCACATTCAATGAAAACAGAAAAACAGCTTTTTTGAAATCTGCTGCTTATTTATCTTTTTATTCTTTTATCTATTATTTTATCTACATAAACTGACTTGCAGTCTGTGGACTGTACACCTTGTACCTGACGCAACCTGCTGCTCGCATTTTCTACATTTTGTATTTTCTGTCTTTAACTGTGATTGGTGAATGTTTGTCTGCTGCAAACCAAATCGCAAATCAAAGTAGAACATACTCAACCTGGTTTATATGGATTCACTTCTACGTCTGCAGACCCACCGCAGCCTCAGTGCTTCTTTTGCGGTGAGGTCCTGGCAAATAACTCAATGAAACCCTTCCAGAGCACCAAACACTCTGGAAGTGTCTGTAAAAGACAATAACCTGTGCCACAGTTTGTTGTCTTCCCAGGGAAACTAGTAGTAGTGCATACTTACTGTTTTAATAAAGGCTTATCGTAGTACTTCCAAGTTGGAAATAAATTATTAAGTGTTTCCACGTACCCCCTGCAATGTGCTCACGTACCCCCTGGTTGGGAATCAGTGCTGTAAGGGACAATTAAATAAAGTGAAGTGAAGTAATTATTTCAATTAGACAATTATCAGGAAATTGTTACCAACTTACTGGTGGCCCAAAAGGATCAACAGCAAGCTTTTTCACACTATGACATGGTCTTAAAGGGATAGTTCAGTATTTTTGAAGTTGGGTTGTATGATGGACTAGACAATAGTCAGAGACTAAAATGGTTCCCAGCAGCGTTAACCGCGTAAGGAGAACTAACTGATTCTGCCAGCAAGATTCACTGCTGTAAACAGATACAGTTATTCCGCGTAATTATGTGAGTTTCACGTGAAAACCGGACAATGCCTGATTGGTTGAAAAAGATTTCAGAAAATCTTACTTTTCATCCAGAAAGCCCCTAGATTTGGCTCTAGTTTACGATGCAGCAAATGGCTGTGTTCTTTTGCCTGTGCACATTAGGTCTTGTTTACATGACAACGAAAACAGAGAGTTTTCTTTGCATTAATGCCGGGCCCTGAGATAGCAGGTAGCTTAATATGCTTACCGCTGATTCAGAGCTGACAGCAGGTAGGTTTGGGGGCATGGGCTTTCAGGTTACGTACACCTTCAGGTAGCTTTGGATCTTTCCTGCTCCTCAGTTTCCACAGAAGGTTGTTCCTTCTCTTCCTCGGGTCGCTTGTTCTGAGGAATTTCTTCTTCGGTATGCTCCAGTTCATAAAGGGAGCCCCGAGCATCAACAGTTACAAGAGCGTCATGGTCACTTGAGTCAAAATCGCTGATTTTGGTTTAGCATTAGCTTCCTCTGTTGTGTCTTCACGAGTCCATAGAGTGAAAGAGCAGATTGCCAGAATCAGTGCGACCAGAGCATTTAGCCATTT
>JBAMNC010002063.1:0-67201 GCA_037902135.1 Cetoscarus ocellatus
TAGATAGATAGATAGATAGATAGATAGATAGATAGATAGAAAGATAGATACTTTCATCGATTTCAAGGAAAACAACATTTTCTGAGGGGACAGACGTACAATTTTCTAAAACATTTTAACTATATGACTTACCATATGCGCAGTTTGTTTTAAAAACAGTTGTTGAAGCAAAATTAAATAAAAAGTCCAAAAAGACTTGGGACATATAGTTACCTTACAGAAGAGGCCCTCGATCTTCTCTTTTGTGTTGTAGTAGATGGAGTTGGTCCAAATTTTGTGGATGAGACTGACAATGTGGCTCAGCTTGTCAGCGAGTTGGGCTGGTTTGAGCTTCTTTAGCTCTTCAAAAGGCTCCTTCAGTATTGACAGGAAGATCAGGTTTGATTTGGCTTGGGCCAAGTTTTCCTGGAGGAAACACACACAGAAAGATAAAGCAAAGCAAAAATATGATTGTGATTATTTCTACCTTAACATCAACATGTGACAGTTATGTTAACATAAAATTTAATAGAAACATTTATTAGGTAGTCAGTAAGCAGCACAGTCCTTGAATATTTCCATACCCTTTCCTCATACAGAATTACATTTCATTGCAAACAACATTTTTATTTTTATTCCTCTTGCCTGACACAGTACTATCATCTTATAATTTTTCTCATTATACCACGGATGGACATTATTTTCCGGCCTGCTGTCTCCTTTTACCTGGAATCTCCTGGGCCAGCTTGGAAGAAGCGAGGTTCATAGTTCGACTTTGAGAACAGCAGGATCTTGTGGATGTTGCTTGACTCTTGAGTTTTTTAGCTGCTGGCTGATGTCCAGCAGCTTGGCAGAGCGATTCTTCCAGTAGGTTATCTCCTGCAGCGGGCCGCAGGTGTTCCCTATCTCCATTACCTCTTGATCGTTCAGCAGCTCCTTGATCTGATCTGTCCAGAGGATTACAACAGCTAAGAAAGAAAGAAAATCAATGCATTAACAAACATGGAGGGACATAGAGGTGTAGAGACAGACAGGCTTCAGGACTGAAGGATGAAGGTGTTGACCCCACAGGGGTTCAATAGGAGACAGGCTATGTTTCCCAGGCTTACCCTCCAGTCTCTGAACCAGCTCCTTGTCTTTACTTGCTTCCCGGGGCTGCACTGTAGGGCTTCCACGTGGGATGTACAGCACTGTTTTTCCCAGCTTCTTATTCACATCATCTGCACAGAATAAAATGGCATCAGTTTACAGTATTAAAGAACTTACAGCTATGTTCAGTTTGTCAACTAAAGAACTATTAGAATCTTCTTTGGATGATAAGTAATTTTCTGTAAGATAAAACCGAGACTACAAGTATTTTTATTTTTCTTTTCACGCAGACAGCAACTGTTCACAAACTGTCACAATGATGGATGAGACAGTTTCATTCATCCACTTCACACCACAGGCCTTCACCCAACACACACAGTCTTTGCTAAAGTCATCTCCTCAGACCCCTGGTATTATTTCAGCGGCACAGTTCAGTCTGACAGAAAACAATAAAACTTCCATGTTCTTCTTCACATGTTACCTTTAAAGGACTGATGTGGTTTTCTTTTAGCTTGTTTGGCTGTTTATTTTTGCTGCCTCCCAAAACTGAAGTGTTAAAACAAACCAGATATTTAAAAAAAGAATCTCTTGAAATTCAGAAGTCATTCTTAATCAGGTGTTTATGATATTTTTTATATTAACATTTTGTTTAACTTCTTTAAAAGGTTTGAAAAAGTGACAAAGATAAAGTCCTTGGGAGCAACAGGCAGCTGTTGAAGGGTGTGAGGATCGTCATTAGTATAAAGAACATCTGCAACAGCTAAATATTGAAAACAAACAGAAACCAGAGAGCTTCTGAAAACCAAATATGTGTCATCTGCCAAAGACTCTGCAGTTAACATCCACTGAAAAGACATAATTAGAACAACTGCCTCTTCACAACCACACAACTGAAAATTTGAATATAAGAAGCCTTTTGTTATATGAGACAACGTGATCGTCTTAAATTCAACAGAAATAACCAGGAGGATTTTTCAAAATGGTTCTTTAGAAAAGATAAAATATATGAAGATATACAGCTGAAATGTTAAGAATCAAGTTAAAATAAACTTTGAGAAAAGAAAGTCCAAAATAATGCTGAGATAAAAATATCAGGAAATAAATGAAGTTTAAAAAGTAGGAACCTTAAGAAAAAAATATGAAATACAGTTTAGTAAATTCAGAGCTCAAACCTGAATGTTTTATCATCACTGTTCTAAGAGATCATCTTGACAATTTCAAACTTTATTCTTTTAATGTAGACTTTATTTTTAAACAATTTTTACTTTACTCTCAGCATTTGGACTTTTCTTCTAAGAACATGATGAAAAATGTCCTCCACCTTACATTTTTTCTCCTGTTGGGTCCACAATGTCCTTTGGAATAACAAATACAAAAAAAAAACCTTGAAAGTAAAGAAAAATACCACCTCTTTTCCTTATGTGAAAGAATTACATCATCTAATTTCTGAAATGAGCTTTGAGCCTCATTATCATCAGCCTGATATCACACTGGTGGTTAATTCTTTAAAAATATTTTGTCTAAATTGTTTTATTTTAAGTACAGTCATCAGATCACTGTCACAGAGAACGCTAAACTACAACAGCTTTTCAGTGTTTGTTTCTCTGTCCATCTGTCTGTGTGTGAGCTAACTCAAAAAGTTCACCAATGTTCAGGATCTGTGGGAAGAAGTAATTAGATTTGTATTTGTTAACATTGTCAGCTTACACTTTTGCTGATAACTCATAAAGTTTTTGAAGGATTTTGATGACAATTTTTTAGTTAAAGTGGTCATAGTACAAAGACGAAGTGATTATATTTTGAGTGAACTTTATGAGGAATTTGTTAGCATTGCAGGACAGGGCAGTTTTCCACATTTTTTCCTAACAACGCAGCTAAGAATGTCAGAAACGCTCTCCTGAGCACCCTCTTTTTTCTTTTGAGCTTGAGATGAACGTGTCTGTGTGTATTTCCTTGAATCATGATGTTTAATTACGATAATTGGTTATCATCTTGAAAACATAAGCGCAGTAAAGAAGTGGCACCATTTTCATTTTTTGCTCACTGCCTGTGACTCTTGAAAGGCATGTGTGCTGTTGTGAAGACGTAAGATTGTATGGAGGTACATGCTGCTCTTTTTCATTTTACTTTTTTGTTAATGAACGTCTTTATTTGAAAAATAGCAACTCTGCTTCATGTGGTGGAGTCACACGTTAATTGTCATTTCTGTTCAAAATGCAAACAGACTACGAGGGCTGATTGATAAGTTGTGAGCCTTGTATTGAAGTGAAGCAGGGATGTCCTTTTTCAGCTCTACTACTCCCCGACTATTTAAGGCTGTGTTCCGAAGACTGGTGTATTTGGTCCGTTATGTCGAAGAGGTAGCACTCTAAAGTAACACAGGGCAAGCGACTTTTGCAAAAATGGACAAAATGCCCCTGTTCACAAGTCTGTCATTGCCATGGCTGCCATTAAAGGTTGTGGCTTTGAATTGATTGAGCATCCACCTTATTCGCCTGATCTCGCTCCATCAGACTTTCATCTATTTCCAAAACTGAAAAAGGCCATTTCAGGTACCCACTTTGGTCTGATGATGACGTCATACATGCAGTGGAGGACTTTCTGAACGGTCAAGAGAAGGACTTCTTTAAAAGTGGCACTGAGGCCCTTAAACATCACTGGCAAAAGTGTAGAGATACTGAAGGGGATTATGTGGAAAAATAATACAATATGTCTGCCAAAAGTCAAACCCTTAAATAAGAGGCCCACAGCTTATCAATCAGCCTTCGTATCACTAGCAAAAAACTAAAACCTGCATATTTGATGTTTCTTTTTTGGGGAAAATGAATTTGCATTCAGATATCAGGAAAAATTCAATCTTGTGCATCCCTGCTGTGCACCCCCCTTTTCTGAGGTTTCCTACCTGACAGGCTGGCGAGGAAGCAGTGCATGTCGAAGGCATACTTGCTGATGCTGACTCTGGCTCTGAGATGAGAGGGCTACCAGGGGGACGTGTGAACAGTTCAATGTCAGACAGCAGCCTCTTGCTGGAGTCTCCTCGCAGACTGCCACACTGAACTACTGCACTGAAGTTCTCCGCTGTGATTACATCTCCTGACGTGCGGATGAAGTAAAACAGATGTCCTTCAACCTGTCCGGGTAGAACAAACTTTAAGGCTTGGGGGTCAGGGGTGTAGAGGTGGGCTGAATCACCAAACAAAGGTTCTGCTCTTTGTATTTCAAGTAAATACAAAAGGGCTCAAACAGAGACAGAAAACAACCTCAACAGGCTCAGGAAGTACATGTTCATTTTCTTTGATTTTGTGAAGAAATGAAAATAGCAAAGTTAGCTTACCCCTGCAGGTACGGAGAAACTCCACCCGTAGATTTGAGTCCGGGCCAACATACACAGCCATGGTTTTGATTGTTGTGTCACAGATAAATTGATCCAAAGACCTCTCATGCTCCCCTGTCCAGGACTCCTCTGTGACGCCAGGAAGAGCCGCGCAACGGATAAAACAACTGTCAGCAGATAGGAGAGATGAGAAGAGGGACAGTAAAGTTAATTTAATATGATAACTGGATGAGAGAACATGTTATGATCGATCAGATGAGTACTGCAGCCTTACCGGGCGAACGGTTCTGCAGTTTTCTTCCATTTTGTCTCTTCAGTACACAGATATCACTGTAAGGCAAAACACAGCACAACAAAGACACATGACACTTTTCTGCTGAGCTGGATCAGCAGTGAGCTAAAACCTCCTGGTGTCACTTTTACATGATCAAATCTTCAAAATCCTCACATTCTGGGATCTTTACAATAAATGCTCTGCACTTGAGAGCGAGGCCAGAGTTACAGACAGGGTGCACAACTTTGTCAAATTATTTTTCTCTCTTTAACTGTGATATATCAAAGTCTTACTTCAGCATAATAAACCTTTATAGTTTCAAAAAAATCTTTTATTGTATTGATATTGTATGACATCAGAGGCCCATAGGTGGTCCATAACTGCTCCAAACACTGTAAAAGTATGTATATACAGGAGGGTTGGGAATCACAGCTCAATACTGATAATATCAAGTTACAGCAACACTGTGGTAATCAATGAATGGCAAGAATGTGACAGAATGATACATCACATTATCTTATGAATAAAGAACCATAAAATAGCTCTAACAAGGAAAATTGCAGGACCACTGTCTTTACTCGGCAGTTTTACATCATTTTTAAACCAGACTGAGATAAACAATATACATGTTTTCATTTTTTTAAGTTAAATAATAAAAATAATATAACTGTAAAAACAGTATGGTAATAAACATATCCTCTTAAAGAAGACATAAATACAAAAATATTTTACTAACATTATCAACTCTCATATTTAGACCTGTAAACATATCTTTATGAATTAAATATACATAGTTGGAGACAGCCAGCCTCTGCAAAGTACTGATATTTTGTTCCGCTCCTTAAATGCATGTTTGATTTAATCTTAATAAGCCATAGTTTAATTGGGGGCTCGGGCTTTGCAACGAGCCATTGCAAAGCCCGAGCCCCCAACTAGACAATTTCCACGGAAATCGTGAGGGGGGCTCAGGCGGCCGCCGGGCTTTTTCATCACAGACCAGCCTGAAGAAGCATGTAGCTGGACAATGACATGGTGAAATGGTTAAGAAACACAGTAGAGATTACAGGGGACAATGTTCATGTGTTGTCGTCACATGTGGCCTGATAGCTCATGCCAGTCACCTGGTGCCTGATCTTCAGCTGTCGTCTTGATATACCTGGTGGTGTTTCCCCTCCCTAACAGCTGTGGTAAAATTATGGCTTAAAATGAACCGTGACTGTCTTTGGTGACATAGATGTGGTGATGTGGTTCACGCCCTTTCAAAGACCAGAACACCTGTGTGTGAAACTTCAAAGTCGCCAAACACATCCCCACATCCATGTCGCCAAAGACAGCCACTGTCCATTTTAAGCCATAATTTTACCCACAGCTGTTAGGGAGGGGAAACACCACCAGGTATATCAAGACGACAGCTGAAGATCAAGTGCCAGGTTGAATGGCATAAGCTAATCAAGCCACACATGATTAAAACACATGAATAACTTCTCCTGACATCTCTCCTGTGTTGTTCACTATTTCACTGTCATTGTCCAGCTGAAATGCCCAGTGGCCGCCAGAGCCCCCCTCATGATTTCCATGGAAATTGTCCTAGTTTATTGATATTTTTTCAAACTGACTTTCAGACCCATTCAGTTAAAGTTATAGACCACTTAACACTAAAGACCAGTAAGGTAGAAATAATATAACCCACTCAAAAGCTGTCAAAATCAAACGAAACAGTATTAACATTCTAACTCTAATTGTTTCCTCCGCCAAGGAGGTTTGTGTTTGCCGGCGTTGGTCTGTCTGTCTGTCTGTCTGTCTGTCTGTCTGTGTTCAAGATAACTTGAAAAGTTATGGACGGATTTGGATGAAATTTTCAGGAAATGTGTGGAATGCGATAAGGAAGAAATGATTAGATTTTGGGACTGATCTGGGTCACCATCCGGATCCAGGAATTTTTTAAAGGATTCTTTAACATTGCGAGATAGGACCCATTTCCGCCATTTGTGCATATAACTCCACGGATACTTTGTCATTGTGAGATTGTGTTAGCGGTGGACTGAAGCTGCTTGGCGGACGTCTGTGCTCTTTGAGTGCTTTTCTAGTTGGAAACTTGATATTTACACCGCGGTGAAGTTGGTTTTAGGTTGGATATTCGACGGACATTCGCTGACGACCAACCGGTGCCTTCAAACCCAGGAATGGTAGCAGCAGCTCGGTGAAGTCTACCCAGCACCCTCGCTGTCAACACCGGGTGTTGAAAACAAGGGACTGTCAAGAAATTACCTATTAAAATTCACCAAAAAGGCAGTTTTTCTTTAATAGCTTGCATGTCATGTGACCAATTATCCTGAAAGTGACCTTGAATAATAGCACCAACTTGGAACAACAAGACACACCTGATTTCATCTCTTATTTGTACTCCAAAAAATTCGTGTTGAATTAAAAAAAAGAGGTGTATCTTGTTGTTAAGAGTCACTGCTATTATTCAAGGTCACTTTCAGGATAATTGGCCACATGACATGGAAGCTATTGAAGAAAAATGATGAAATTTGGCTTTAAATTCAACCAAAACACTTTTGGAGTACAAATTAGTGAGTATGGCAGTAGTGGGTATGAAGAGTGAGAAGGCAGCGAATGTCCGTCGAATATCCAACCTAAAACCAACTTCACCGCGGTGATATTTACAGACACATCCAAAAAATCCTTTTTCAAAAACAGTTTCTGACAATGGCATTACTTACATTAGAAGATAGTTGGACGTCGTCTATGTTGCTTTGTAGAATTCTTGTGGTAGGATAATACAAACAAGTATTATGTTGTACAATTCTTGGGTTTTCACTCGCAAATAGTTCAGTAATTCTCTTTCTTCTTCGTTTTGATAGGCGGATCGTAAACAACTTTGTATACGGCCACCTACAATACAGGAGTAAGTAGTTTCACTCTTTTCAAACAACTCCTTTTAAAGGCTCAACAGAACACCTCTCAAGGCTCTTCAAAGCAAAGCGCTGTCACCTTGACAACGCTTTGCTTTGAAGCAAAGCGTTGTCAAGGTGACAGGGCTTTGCTTTGAAGCAAAGCGCTGGCACCTTGACAACGCTTTGCTTTGAAGCCAAGCGCTGCCATTCCACAGCCGGAATGTCTGGCTGTTTTCGAATTCGCCTTCGACATACTGCACATGAACGTAGTAGGTAGTAGGCACTGCATACTGCCCAAGAACAACAAGGAGAATTTATTACAGTCGGGGATGTTATGTTGCTTTGGATAAGACATTGGATCGAGAAGGGAATACTTCAATAAATTATCACCCTTGAGCCTTGCAAAAGATACAAAATGCAATGGATGCATTTGATTTAATTGATATCTGGAGATTGAAAAATCTTAAGTTAGTACGATATACCTGGAGAAGACAAAACCAGGCAAGTCGTATTGATTACTTTTTGCTATCATTTTCATTGATTAATAAAGTAACTGCAACACTAATTGAGGATAAATGACGCTCAGACCATAACTGTATAGGATTAAATTTAGCAATGGAAGACAATACACGAGGACCCGGATATTGGAAATTTAATCAAATGCTATTACAGGATGATGAATTCATTGAAAAAAAACAAATAATTCATTAGTGATTTTTTCAAACACAATGAAGGGTCTGCAAACCCCCAAATAGTCTGGGAAGCTTTTAAATGTACTTTTAGGGGATATGCCATTGCAAACTGCTAATGGAAAAAAAAAACTTAAAAAACAGAACAAAAATTAAATAAGGAGATTGAAGATTTACAACAAAATATTGACAGAAATACAAATCCAACTAATGAGCAACTTAACAGCTTGCTTGACAGCTAAGCAAGCGGAGCTAGCTGATAAAGTAAAAAATAATTTATTGAAAAGCTATGATTGCGATAGGGCAATCTGGATGAAAAAAGGAGAGAAGTGCTCAGAATTGTTCTTAAATATACAAGCAAAAAATCATTCTAAAAGAACATTTCCAAATTAATCCAAAATAATGGAAATATATAGTCTACACAATCCATAATATTGGAAGAAATGGAAAATTACTTTAAAAATATTTTTTCACATCAGGTAGCTCCTCTTGAAACTACAAATTTTTTCCCTGAAAATGATGTGAGAAAGCTGAATGGTGCAGGAAGACGCTCTTGTGAAGGCCTCATTACTGAGGGGAGAACTTATGGAAGCAGTTAAGTCTTTTCAACAAGGAAAAACCCCAGGATTAAATGGTATACCTATTGAGGTCTACCAAATATTTTATGAAGAAGTTAAAAAGCCATTGCTATCTAGTTTTAACCATTTATATACAATGGGGTATTTGTCTGATTCTCAGAAAGAAGGTCTTATTTCATTGTTACTAAAACAGGAAGCCAATGGTCAGTACAAGGATCCGGTTTACTTAAAAAACTGGAGGCCAGTAACACTTCAATGTTACGATGTTATGATCTTGGTTAAATGTTTAGCTACACGGCTTAAGTCTGTTTTGCCAAACCTCATTCATCAAGATCAAACAAGATTCTTACAAGGGAGACATATAGGTAATTATATTAGACAGCTCTTAGAAATAACAGAAAATTATAACATAGAAAATAAAAGAGGATTAATTTATGTTGCCAATTTAGAAAAGGCATTTGATTAAATCAGTTTAGATTTTATTTGTAAAAGCTTTGAGTTTTTTAATTTTGGCAACTCCTTGATAAAATGGATAACAACATTATATGATAGAACAAACTGTAGAATTATTAACAATGGATATACTTCTGGGATAATACCTCTTTTAAGAGGACTATAACAAGGGTGCCCTTTGTCTCCATATTTATTTATAATTGCAATGGAAATATTAGCTATAAAAATTAGATTGAATAAAAATATAGAAGGGCTTATAAATAACAATATTGAAAGTAAAATATCAATGTATGCTGACGACACAAGCTTCCTTATCAGCCCCAAACCTCATTGTTTACCTTATAGATCTCTTAGAAACTTTTTCACAACAATCTGGATTAAAGCTTAACTATGATAAATGCAAAATATTGAGGATTGGCAGCTTAAAGAACACATTATTTACAATGAAATGAGTGGACAGACGAGCCAGTTAATATACTTGGTGTTGTGATCCCAGAAAATCTCGAAGAACTCGGCTTAGTAAATTATGACAGTAAAATGAAAAAGACGAATAAAACTCTACAATTGTGGAAAGGAAAATCCTTAACACTTTATCTGAAAGTATCTATTATCAATTCTCTTATCATTCCTCAATTTATATATCTATTCATGTCGTTACCAGCTCCATCACAACCTTTTTTAAGGTCTATGAACAGAAGGTCTTTGATTTTGTTTGGGATGGCAAGCCAGAAAAAATCAAAAGAAAGTTCTTGTACAATGAATATAAATTTGGGGGTCTGAAACTACTTCACCTTGAAGCTTTATGCTTGTCATTAAAAGCAGAAACTGTCCCAAAGATAGATCTAAATAGTGAGTGGTATACAAGTGTCCTGCTGGACAAAAGCCATATACCAGGACAAAAGAAACTGTACCCGTTTTTACAATTATTGCCTTCCCACTTCTCATATATAGATAAACTGCTGGGAAACATCTCAGGGTTCATAAAGGAGGTAACTCACTCATGGTGGTATTTTCAATTTTATAGACCGGAAAAAAGAGACGACATTTTACAGCAGATAATATGGATGAACTCCAATATTGTCATTGATGGAAAGCCTTTCTTTTGGGAAAATATGTGTGAAGGGTACATTATTTTTGTAAATGATATTATAAATGAGAATGGCAAGATTATGGAGTATTATGAATTTAGAATTATGTATGATAATGTATGTTCAAGGTATTCCTTTAATCAACTAATTGCTGCAATAGAAAAAAAATGGAAATAAACAATTAACTATGGAAAAAACAAACTGCTGGTTTGTAAACCATCAAACCATCAAAACTCTAATTGGTTAAAAGGAAAAAAAAAAAAAGTATGTATAATTTTTATTTAATAAAGCAATCGCTAAAGGTTGCCCCATACAATAAATATGAAAAATGGGAAGACACTTTTGACTGTCCTTTACCATGGGAAAAACATTTAATTTACAAAACTACGGTGGATGTGCAAAATCGATTTTTTCAAATTAAAATCATATCTAATGTTTTACCCACAAGGAAAATGTTAAAGCTGTGGAATATGGCAGAGACAGATGACTGTCGTGTTTGTCATCAGGACTCTGAATCCAGCTTGCACTTGTTTTGGTACTGTCATGTTGTGTCCCTGTTTTGGATGGAGGTTGAGAAAATGTGTTTAGAAGTTGGCTTGTCTTTGAAGCTACATTTTGTTTCTGTACTGCTAGGAGAGTTTGTAGATAGTAACGATCTGGTTAACCCTAATTATTGTATTGGGTAAACGATTTATTTTCAATGAATTAAATAGATTTTCACTCAATATTTTTTCTTTAAAAGATTTATTCAGCGATATCTAGTTTTAGAAGGTTATATGATCGAAACAGATGATGATGCCAAAAAACATAAAAGTAGATGGGAAATTTTCAAAGGTTTATTTTGAAAACGTAAACTGAATTTTGGTCTATATGCATACATTTTTGTTGTGCCTTGGCTCACCAACGGCAAATGGTGAGACCCAGGGCACCGTTTTGAGACTAGGTATTATGTGTAGCTTTGTGTGGGAGGTGAGGGTGGGTGGGGTGTATTCTGTGTTTCTGTCTTTTGTTTGTTTGTGTTTGATAACAAAATAATAAAAAATAAATAAATAAAGACCCTGCCGAAAATAACGCAGTCACACGGGGTTGAACTCTTACCGAAGCGCTGCTGCACCCGGCTGTATAAGTTGGATGAAAGCCGACGGTTGAGCCCCTCAGATTTGGTGAGGAGGACGAGTGACTAAGCTGCTTTGCACATAACCGACACACAGCCCAGACTTTGATTTTAAAGTTGCCATCAACAGTGAATAACCCAAAATACTACCATACAGCGCTCCTCAGATGATTCGGTGCTGTTAACCTCCGCTCGGAGCGGCACCTCTTGGTTTACTGAGGTCAAGAGAGCAGCGGATGTGGCTGAGGGTCAAGCTGCGCTGACAGCGCCCTCTGTTGGATGAAACGGTCCACTGCTCCAGGCGCCCTGATGTGCCGCTAAACTCAATATTTTACATCTGAATATTTATTTACTATTCGGTTACGGATATTTTTCCCCTTATTTGAACGGTTATTCGAATATCGAATATAAGGTGACAGCCCTAATTTTATATAGCACATTTAAATAGCCAGCAGCCTATCAAAGTGCTGTACAGTAGAAAAGGCAGACACAGTAAAAACAGTAAAACAATAAATCCAATAAGAGTAATAAAAACCAATAAAAGCAATAAGAACAAGAAACAATGGGGAGACCGGGAACAGTTGCAACAGTGTATGGTTGCAACATGTCATTTTTCTCCAATCAGAAGAAAGCTAGAGTGACGTCACTCACACTGCACATGCTCAGTTGGCTGCTCCCTCTTCCAGAGAAAAAGAGAGAAGATTTGAGAGATGTTAAAGGATTTATTGTAAAAAAAAAAAATGTTTTTGAGGTATGACAGTATTTTTTTCTTGAACTTTGATTTCATTAAACTGTTGTCACTTTTTGTGATTCAGCTCAAACTTGGCTTAAACAAGTGATATGTTAACTTTTAACTTATATTAGTTACCATGCATCAAGTCACATTGTTTAGCTAGTACATGTGGTTTTATCATGGCTAACAGGTGTCCCCATTCAATGCATTAATATTCAATTCAATTCAAACCTTTATTTATTCTCGAAAAGACATTGAGGTTTCCCTCATTTTCAATGTCGTCGAGATCACAGACATTATGTGAACAATAAAAAAGCAATCAATTACTTATTACTTATATATAAAAACAGACCAAGATGCTTCCTCTACAGTTGTGTTTTTCCACATTGTTTTTGGAGGGCCAGTTTTCTCAAATTTGCATTATGAATGCATGTGCTGACAATAGGCTCAATAAAATAATAAGAAGAAAGATGAGACCGACAGTAGGGGAATTAAATTAATTAGGATTAATTAAGTAATTAATGATTTAGAGTAATTGTCTCATAAATTGTTCCATTCGTCCTATGTCATAAAAGCCTACTGTATGTTATAAATTTGAATCTTTGACATCTGCAAATTAGGTGTATTGATCTTGACTAATCTATAATTGTCACCAGATCAAAGCTGATAAATAAATAAAGTAGAAGAATTATATGATGAAATGCTGAATGAGCAATTCAACATAATATCAATCAATCAATCAACCAATCAAACTTTATTTGTATAGTACTTGTCATACAAAATTTCGTAGCACAAAGTGCTTCACATAGAGATGAAGAAACAAAATAAATTAAAATAAAAAGTAGAAAATTAAATACAATAAAAAATACAACCCACCCCCGACCCATCCCCCACCCTCACAATCCACATACAGCACAAGCACTCAGTTACACACACATACAACGACATGAGGAAGAGATTCTAACAGAAAACATAATAAGAGGACTGAGGAAACGCCATCTTTAATTAAAAATGAGGAAACACTGGAGCTAAGACTAAAATAACTATAAAAAATCCTGATGTGAAATTAGATTAAAATAAATAAATAAGCATACTATGGGAAAATAAATAGGTTAATGAAATACAATTTTAAATAATAATATGGTAAACAGATAATAAAATTCCGAATGATAGATCTGAACTAAAACTGAGAAATAAAACATATAAGAGGGTTAAAATTAAGAAAATAAGTAAGACTAAATAATAATAATAATTATAATCAGCTAAAAGCCAAATTAGAAAGGTAGGTCTTGAGTTTGCCTTTAAAAATATGAAAAGTAGGTGGCGCTCTCAGGTCTTCAGGTAGCCTGTTTCACGGACGAGGGCCATAATAATGAAACGATGCTTCACCGTATGTTTTAGTTCTAACTCTGGGGACTATCAAAAGGCCTGAAGACCTGAGGGCTCTCCTAGGTTCATAGGGTAAAAGCAAAATGTATAAATAAAAAAGAGCAAGACCATTCAGGGATTTAAAAACTAGTAAAAGAACCTTAAAATCAATTATAAAAGATACAGGTAGCCAGTGCAGAGATTTTAAAATCAGTGTAATGTGGGCTCTCTTTCTGGTCTTCGTCAGCATGCGTGCAGCTGAATTTTGAAGCAGCTGAAGCTGAGAGATGTTGAGAGACAGTGCTTGGAGTTTGCTCTCCAGTTTCTCTCTCTGAGGACCTGTACCAATAACTAAAACCTGAGTTTTGTCCCGGTTGAGCTGAAGAAAGTTTTCTGCCATTCAGGACCTGACATCTACAATACAATTAAAAAGGGCATCAATGGGCCCTGTGTCACCAGGAGACATGGCGATGTAAAGCTGAGTGTCATCAGCATAGCTGTGGAAGTTGATGCCGTGTCTCCTGATGACGTCGCCTAAAGGTAACATATAAATATTAAAAAGCGTTGGACCTAAAATTGAACCCTGGGGGACGTCACAGTTTACACTGTAGAGTCCTGGCTGGCATTCCCCCATGTTCACATAAAACTTTCTTTCAGTGAGATATGATTTAAACAAATTAAAAACAGTGCCAGAGATTCCAATAAAACCATTGAGTCTGTCTAAAAGAATCTGGTGATCTACAGTATCGAATGCTGCATTCAGGTCAAGCAACACAAGCACAGAGAGCATTTTTTGATCCATGTTTGACCTGAGATCATTCACTATTTTAACTAATGCCGTCTCCATGCTGTGGCCGGCCCTAAAGCCAGACTGATACATTTCACCAATATTTAAAGTTTCCATAAAATCATTTAATTGGTTAAAACAAGTTTCTCTGAAATCTTACTTAAAAATGGCAGATTGAAAACTGGCCTGTGGTTATTTAAAATCAATGGGTCCAAATTATTTCTCTTCATTAGGGGGTTGACCACAGCTGTTTTAAAAGCAGTAGGAAAAACACTCATCTGTAGAGAATAATAACAAATATTAAGAAGATCTGATTTAAAAAAATCATAAATTTGTTTAAAAAGTGATGTGGGGATGGGATCTAAAAGGCATGTGGCTGGTTTTAGTTGGGAGACAAGTTTGTCAAGCATTTCAGAATCAACCAGGACAAACTTCTCCAGTGTTTCCTCATTAGAGACTAAAATGGGTGTAAAATCTTCACACACTGACTGTGTGGAGAGGTGCTGGGGGAGGTTAAAAACAGGGTGAATTAAATGATCAATGGTTGAGAAGAGGATTTTAGGGTTATTGCTGTTCTCGGTTATTAATTTTGAAAAATGATTTCTTCTTGCTTTTTTGATTGCGTTATTGACATTTGCTCCTGAAAGATTTGATAATTGACTGTTAATTTATTTTTTCTCCATCAGCAATCCAACAGTTTCGTTTTAATTGTTTAATTTATTCTCCTCTCCATGTAGGTGTTGGTTTTGTTTTTAACTTTTTGAGTTTCACCGGGGCTGATTTTAGTTTGTTGTTAAAACCATCTAAAATAAAATCACAGGATGAAGGTAAAAATTTCTGGGGGGGGGTATCTCTTAAAATATTAATAAAATTTGCAGCCACTTCTGCAGTAAGATAGCATTCGTTAGTTCGCTCTGGAATTTCCTGGTTGATAAAATCACACACATCAAAAAATACACAAAATGATCACTAAAACCAACAACCAAAGAGTTTGACTGATTGTCCATATGGATGTTAAAATCACTTAAAATCATAATCCTGTTATATTTTGTGTGAATTATTGACAGTAGTTCTGAAAATTCTGCAATAAAAGAGCTGCAATACTTGGAGGGCCTGTACAGTGTTAAACATAATGGGCTCTAATTTCGTAGACCAGGCGCAGGCGCGGCGCACCTGCCCTGCGCCGCGCCTGCGCCGCGCCAACAGGGTGTGTCCAGGGTATTTTGCAAGTTTCGTGCAAGGCGCAGTCTGGCGCAGGCAGGCGCACCCACGCCTCCGTCTCACCTACCGGCGCACGTAGCAGAGAGGGAGGAGATAAGACTTGAGTGGGTTTAACACAGCCGAGTGTGATCTTCACCAATCAAATGAACGCCTCTCCTCTCCTTTAAATGTGCCGCGGGCGAGGCGCAGTGACAATTTCACCTCGGTGGCGAAGAAGGTCAGAGCCGCTGTCACTTTAAGCAACTGGGAGAGCGCAGAGGCCACCGGGCCGCGCATCGGACGCCACGATGCGCATCACCGTGTGGACCACCTCATTAATATGAGTACAAAATTATATGATGATTACATTTAAACGCAGCAGCAGGCTAATCCATTCATCATGCTTGTGATCCACCTGCACTCCTGGTCTGTCATAGCAGAACCTTTTGTGAAATATTGCCCCCGGTATCCCCTCCTCATCCTCCTTGCAATAATGTTCTCCATCTTTTTAGATCACGTTACGAATAAAGATTAAAACAGAGAAATATGAGCAATCACAGGTAAATCCTTAAGACACCGGGTGACTTACATTTATTCAGCGAGCGTCTCTCTCTTTTTTCTTTTCTTTTGAATTTCATGAGATGAGAGAAGCCGGAACTCCATATTGGATGATGTGGCTGTTTGTGGTTGGCTGAGAGATGTGAACTTGTTAGTTATGACAAACATCTCTGATCTGACATCAGATGTGACGGGACAATTAATGTTTGCTGTGATTGTTTATTGCATTGAAATGTGCCTGACACTCTGGACACCTGCCTGTGAGGTTTTGGTGACGTGTGCGCACTGTGCGTCTGTCAGCCAAATTACCACTGCCCGGGGTGCGCCTCTTCTGTGCCGAGAATAGACCAGGTTGGAGCTGGCGGGCTTTCAGCGCACCTTCCGCACAGTTTTTTGGCAAGAAATTGTCACTGTGCCAAGCTGAATCTTTCGACACCTCCCCCTGGTGCGCCGTCACACCCATCTCGGCGCAGCCGGTCTACCAAATTGCCAAATTGGCTGCGCATGGCAGTGCGCCGGACGAAATTACCACTGCGCGGGGTGCGCCACCCTGCGCCACCCTGAGTTGCGCCAGGAAATTAGAGCCCTAAAACGTAAGGTGAAGCAAAACTAAAACAATCCGAATTAAAAGAAAATAAAGACACCTATCTGTTAACATAGCATAGAAATCGATAAAAACAAAGGAGCTAAAATAAGAGCATTACTAACAAATAAAAAGCTAACAGAAAACTAAAACACAAATAAAAGGCTAAAAAAAATACTAAAACACAGAGAAAGAGAGAAGAAAAAGACTCTAAAACACTATAAAAGATGATAAAAGACGGCATCACATAAAAGCAATTTTAAAGAGAAGAGATGAGAAGACACGAGTTGAGACAGATTTGCCAAACCTAGTTGACAGTGACATCAAGAAGATGGAGCACAAAAAGATCCCAGGGCTGGAAGATCATGGTAACAATTATGTGACCTGTATAATGCAGGTAAAGCAGGGGAATGAGGACACAGTTTGTGGTTTCCTCTCCAGATTGCCTCTGTATGATTTATGTAACATCATGTATCATAACAGTCATAAGCACAATCCATATCTTTTTACCTCATCTCAGGTTTATGTAGTTTAATTTCACATTTTCAAACAGTTTCTGTAAATACATTACATTTTCTTGGTCAATTTCACAGTATAAACTGGTTCAAAACACCGTTTTCATACAGTGTAGTTCTACAGTTTATAAAACACATTGAAATACAATAAGACTACATACCTTGCTTCTTTAACAGTGCAGCGAAATGTGTATCCAAACAAAGAGCTTGACTTACATGTTTAAATATCCTTAATTAAGTTTATTTTAGTTAATATCCTAAAATATTTAAATGTAAACAATTGTACATATTTATAGTAAACACACATAATTCAGGAGTAGTTGGAAATACATCATGTAAGTGATTTTTAATGTCAGTTATTACCACTTTAAGTAGTGTAACTGCACTCGCGCTTGGCATTAATTGCGGGAAAACCACTTATTGATGTTGTTTAACTTAAACAACTCATTACACCAAAGTACAAACACTCGTGCTAATATTATCTGTCAATATGATGTAACTGAACTGTATAAAGCAGGTAAAACAGAGGAATTAAGACACAGTTTAAGAGATATTGGGTAATTCTATAATTAGGGGTATATTTCAACCAAAAAGTCAAAATATCAGTATTCTTTCTTGATAAATAGTCTAGATGTTTCCATAATATACGCAACTGGCAAGCTTAAAGTCAAATTACTTTTAAAATATCTTAATGAAAATAAACATTTGATTCATTATATTGTCAACTGTGTTACAGACAAATGTTGTGTCATATAAAACAATGAAATACTAAACATGTAATGACACACTTTTTGAGGGTGTTTGAGTCTATTCACCAGAAGCTTCATGATGGACAGGCGTGACTTAACAAACCTACATAATATATTGATGTTAAAGCAATTATTTCTTGAATTAGGATTCACAGATGGACTACAGTCAGTCAGAGGGTTGATTAGAGGGAAGGGCACCTCAGGGTGCCACAGTTTACAAGTTGGAGTGGAGTATATCACAGTGTTTCCCCTAAAGTGTATTTGGGAGGGCGCCCCGTGAAATAATGTTCGTGGTGATGAAGAATCCCTCCTGTCAGTGTTTGTCTGTAGTAAAGACTCAAAGCACGTTTACATCAGCTAGCTTAGCGAACGTTAGCACGATTGCTAAATTAGCATGACATGAAGCATATAGTGATTTTAATGCCACAAGGTTCTACATGAAAAATGCCAACTGTAAAAACAGGCTTTCTGTCAGTTTGGGAGTTCCGGTGAACTTGCATCCATTGGTCTCAGTGTCGATCACAGCCGCAGGGAGAACAGTGTTGTTGGTAGCCGACAGAGGCCGCTCTCCTCTCCGCTCTCCTCTCTTCAAAACCTGGAAGTGCGTCCTCGCGCTCCAAGCCCCTCCCCCAACCCCCACCCCTCCCCTCCACGTCAAAACACTGCCAGTAAGTTGAAACTGGAAATTGAAATAGGGGTTCTGGCAAGATGGCAGACTGTGTGGACGCGCTGTGAACAGCTCCAAGTAGCAAAACCTTGAAAATGTAAATATCGACTCAAAACTCACACAAGATCGACTCAAACTTCACCAAACAGCTCCCGGTTGATACTGTAATTTTGTAACTAAAGACAGTCAGCCTCAGTAAGTAACACTAACCCCGTACGCTTATCAACTTGTCAAGCTAGAAGGTACATGGCTAATGTAAAAGCTAAAGCTAGCCCTGGCGCTCGTGCTCTCCTACAACATGGAGACGAACGCCAAAGGCGCAAAAAACTCTCTGACATCACCTGCTAAACCACCAGCCCCGCAGAAAAAACAGAGAGTGGAGGAGAACACGCCCGCCGGTCCCCATGCTGGAGCGGCCTCGAACGATGCTATCCTGAGTGCAATCGGGTCACTTAAAAGCATGATGGAGGAGTTTAAAGAGGATCTAAAACAAAACACACTCACTATAAACAACATCACAAAGTTGGTTGAATAAATTCAGCTGAAATAAAAGAATGCAAGGAAAAAAAACAAAGAAATGAAACAACTCAAGGAGAAAAATACTGAGTTGGACAAGAGAGCTGCAGAATTAGAGAGATACAAAAGAAGATGGAACTTGAGGCTCAACGGCCTGAAGGAGGAGAAAGAAGAAAACACACGCCAGATCATCAAGGACATCAAGAAAATTATGCCACACTGGAAGGAGAACATGGATTTCATTATAGACTCTGTGCATCGTCTTGGCCCATACAACGCCGACCTTCCACGCCAGATCATCATGCAGTTCACTGCAAGGCACTTCAGGGATGAACTCTGGCGTACCACCAAGAATCACTCCGTCTGCAAGGAGCTCAACACCTGCTTCGCTGAAGACCTCACCAAAGAAGACAGAGAGGCATGAAGAGCTGTTTGGCCTAAGATCGAGCAAGCAAGGAAAGCAGGACTCAAGACTATGTTCCAAGGCCCCCACGCCTTCATCAATGGACAAAGAGTCTTACCTTAATTCAGGTAACACATGGATCTTGTAATCCCACATACATGTGAGTTTTGGATAAAGAAAAAAAAGAGTATCACACTCAGGTTTTGCTACCTAATGGTTTGTATCCTTAGATAAAACCGTATTTTTGTTTTGTTGAAAGAAAGAGAGCAAGAGTTCAGTTAATTCATCTCTTTTTTGTTTTGCATTAAATGTTACACTTAAAAAAATGACATTTCTCTATTATCTGTTAATGCAAGGGGTCTAAGAGACATAACTAAAAGAAAGAGCTTTTTTTTATTTTGCAAAGGGAAAAATGTTAACATAATTTTTCTTCAAGAAACACACTCAAAGATAGATGATATCACTTTCTGGTCCAAGCAATGGGGAGATGACATTTACTTTAGCCATGGCACTTCAAGCTCAGCAGGGGTCGCCATTTTACTAAAAAAAAACTTTAGAGGTCAAGTTATCTCTCAGATGGCAGATTTCAATGGTCACTGGCTGATTCTTATAGTAACCCTTGACGACTTCAAACGCATGCTAGTCAACATATATGGATACAATGGGAGCACTGAAAATAAAAACCTACTGGAACAAATTGCTCTACAATTAGACAATATCAAATTAACTCACCCACCTGATAATTTTATAATAGGTGGTGATATCAATCTTGTCCATGATGAATTTTATGATAAATTCCCTACCAGATTCTCTGCCAGTCACCCAAATAACACTTTTATCAATTTCTGCAATGAGCAAAGCCTAACTGATGTTTGGAGACACCTTAATCCAGGAATATTTAAATTCTCATGGTTCAACTCCAACTATAAATCCAGAATTGACCACTGGCTAATTGCAAACCACTTACTCTGTTATGATCTCAGCTCTGATATTTCTGCTGCTCCACTAACTGATCACAGTGTTATCTACTTGTGTATAAAACCCAACAACAAGGGAACCTGTTCAACCAAATATTGGAAGTTTAATTCTGGTCTAATTAAACATTATGATTACTTTAAAAAAGATAAAATCACTAATTAAAGAAATTACAAATTCAGAAGATATAACAACTCCTGTTAAAAAATGGGAATTATGAAATATCAAATTCGTCAAATTACCATTTCATTCAGTAAACAAATTAAAAAAGACTCTGAGAAAAAGGAACTAGACATTATTACACGATTAAATTTATACAGCAACAAACTCAATCCTACTGAAGATGATAAACAGAAAATACTTGATCTTCAACCTAAATTAGATGAAATTTATATTCAAAGAGCACGAGGGGCCTTTGTCAGATCCTGAGCTAAGTGGATAGAGGAAGGGGAAAAAAACTCAGCTTATTTCTGTGGGCTTGAAAAAAGAAGACAAGGAAAAAATAACATCAACTCCTTGATAATAAATGACGTAGAAATTTCTGATCCCCAACTAATTTTCTCAGAAATGCTTAAATTCTATAAACAACTCTACAGCTCTAAATTCTCTAATGAGGACTGTCATGCTTTTTTGAATGATACAAAAAATATACTCCCAATGTTGAGGACAATTTTAAACAAATATGTGATGGCCAAATAACAATGACTGAACTGGATAAAGTAATTGGTCGCCTCTGTCTAAACAAGGCACCTGGTTCAGACGGCCTCACAGGAGATTTCTAAAGACATTTCTGGGAAGACATTAAGAAACTGTTACATCAAGTTTTCCTAGAAATATTTGAAACTTGTACACTTCCACCCACAGTGAGGCATGGGCTGATTATATCTATTCCTAAGCCTGGCAAGGATCCCAGGCTCATGGAGAAAAGAAGGCCTATTACTCTAAGAAACTCTGACTATAAATTACTAAACTACATCTTTACCGCCTGTCTTCAGCAAGGAATCTCAAATCTTATAGCAGAAACACAATCTGGGTTCTTAAAAGGTAGATCAATTCACAATGACATGAGGTTGGCTATGGACATTATTGAATATAGAAATCATATTGAACAAGATGGGTTTCTTCTCTTTTTAGATTTTTATAAAGCATTTGACTCTGTAGAGCACAGATTTATCTTCCAAGTTCTTGAACAGCTAGGGTTTGGTGCCAAATTCAGGAACTTAGTAGGTGGATTATATCCAAACGTCAACAGCTGTGTCATTCTTCCTAGTGGAACTACCCCCAGTTTTAATATTAATGTAGGGATTCCACAAGGCTGTCCCATTTCACCATATTTATTCATACTAGTAACAGAAATGTTATCGATATACATAAAAAACTGTAATGATATTAAAAAACTTAACGTCTTAGGCACCGAGATTGTCATAAGCCAACTAGCTGATGACACAACATTGTTTCTACTAGATAAAACCAAATTCCAATTGCAATTGAAAAAATTTAAAAAAATCTCCAAAGCTTCAGGTCTAAATCTAAATCTAAATAAATGTGAATTATTCTCAATCCATGATACAACTCAAAAATAAATCTATAATATCCCCATCAAATCAGAAATTAAATATCTTGGAGTCTGCATCACAAAGGACCAAAAACAAAACCAACTCCTGAATATAGAAAAAAAAATAAAAGAGATAAAAGCCAAATTAAATTCATGGCTCCAAAGAGACCTTTCAATACTGGGCCGAATCTTTTTAACTAAGATGGAATGCCTATCAAGATTCATTTACCCGGCCTACTCAAACGCTATTCCAAATAAGATGATCAAAACCATTAACCAAATAAACTTAAATTTTATATGGAGAAACAGGCCACAATATATGAAAAAAAAGTAATATGGTGCAAGAATTCAAAGACGGTGGGCTAAAAGTTATTGATTTTGACTGTCTCAATGGAACTTTGAAAATAAATTGGTTAAAATCTTGGATCAGAAATAGTAATTCATTTTGGTACTGTGTTCCCAACACCCTATTCAATAAAATTGGTGGTTTGAAATGTCTTCTCATGGCAGACTTCAATATAAATAAATTACGCATTTCATTATCAGAGTTCCACAAACAGATACTTTTATGTTGGAAAATGTTATTTGTACATAATTTTTCACCCCACACCACCATGCTATGGAACAATAGATACATTCTACACCGAAATAAATCACTATACTATCAAGATTGGAATGAGAGAAATATATGGTCAGTCATTGACTTAATGGATATCAATGGTAATCTTTTGAACTATCAAGATTTTCGCCTTAAACATGACTTTAATCCTTCTAAATCAGACTTTACTAGACTTCATAAAGCACTCCCTAAGGAATTTGTATTTTTAACAAAAAACAAACTACGAGCAATGTTTCTAAAACTCCCGATACCCCCCAAAACAAAAGAAACCCACTTTAAAATTATGACCAACATATATCCCTCAAAAGAACTACTCAGACGGCGATTTAATATTGAAGACAACATTTGCACTTTTTGTGAAAATGATGTTGAAACAACAGACCAATTATTTTTCTCATGTAACATAACACAAACATTCTGGGTTAACATTCACAAATGGATTAAACAAAAAATTACAGTATCTCCACAATGTATTTCTCTGGATAATGTTACTTTTGGGATGATATTACCAAATCAAAATGATGAATTCTGTTGCAATGTAATCTTATGTCTTGCCAAATATTTCATCCATAAGAATAAAGTTATGAAATCATCCCCTAGATTTATTGTTTTCATAAATTAAGTTTAAATGTATTTGAAATCTCTTAAAACGTTGTTTGAAGGAACAAAAGTTATATGATAACTTAAAGAATTTTCCCACTGATATGAACAGCTTAAAAAAAGAAAGAAAACCCTTGTAAAGTTTTGAATAGCATAATTATTTTATTATGTTAAGTTATTCTTATGTTTCGGTTTGTTCGTTGTTCTTCACTATCTACCTTATTTTATTTCCCTACCTTTTCCCTTTCTAAACATGCATTGTAGCTTTCCCATATTGTTAAGTATTTCTCACTGATATGTTATCTCAATATTGAAATTATTGTATTGAACTGATTCTGCTATGTTTGGAATTATAGTTTTGTTAACTATGAATAAAGCATATTAAAAAAAAAAGTTGAAACTGAAAAAATGAGAACTGTATCTGAAAACCAGAAAGTTGAAACTGAAAAATCTGTGATGCTGAAAAAAGAGTGTAAAAAAAAATCAGAGGTTTGGCATTGAAAAACACATCATAAATAAAAAATTATCCTGAAAAAAACAATAGTTTTTTTTATGTCTGTATTTTATTGTTCAATTCAACATTTTACAATGCCAATACTTGTTTCAGTGCCAGTGCAAGTTTTTCTTCAATGCCAAGTTTCTTTTTCAATACCAGATCTCACTGTCAGTGTTGTGGCTCCATAGTAATAATGATCTGTCAGAGACAAACAAGCAGAGTAGAGGAGGCTGTTTACTGTAACACTGCAGACTACACCGCGGTGACCTTGGTTTTAGGTTGGATATTCAACGGACATTCGCTGACGACCAGCCGGTGCCTTCATACCCAGGAATGGTAGCAGCAGCTCGGTTAAGTCTACCCAGCACCCTCGCTCCCTCACAAGGCACCGTCAAGAAATTACCTATTAAAATTCTGTAAAATGTCCGTCGATTATCCAACCTAAAACCAACTTCACCGCGGTAGGTCGTTAGCATTATTAGCATGGCTTAGCTTCCATTTTCATTTTCATCTAGAAATGTTCACAGTAGTGATATTCAAAACACAGATAACATTAGCAAGACAACCCATTGCCTAGTCGTAAATAATAGTAATCTTCACTATATCTTCCTAAATTGACCGTTTTTTATCTGGAGATCCTGCAGGTCCATAGAAACTCAATGGAGTTTCGCGCGGGGATCCCTGCTCTCGGTGAACCCGGAAGAGGAAATGACGTCACGTGAATAAGGTCTGTTCTTCCTCAGTAGCCCTGAAGGCCAGCTCTCCACCCTCTGGTTTACCTGGAGCTCGTCTTGAACAAAGGACAGAGTGAATCTTCAGCCTGCTCGTCCCAACAACAACAAAAGCGTGAATTGAGCTTCAGCCTCCTGGCATTGGACCCGCCGACCTCGGATTCATCCCGGCTGGAGGCTAACAGTGGAGCATGGCTCTCACAGTCAGTGGGTCCGACTGCAGCCCAGACTCATCTGCACTCATCCAAACCACAGGACCTCTTTCGGCTGGACCCTTTTCTTTCATCAACAGTGGATTCAGTAAGTAACAACATGAGGCCCAGATCAGAGCGACTGTGTGGTGTTTAAGTTTAGTTACTGTGAGCTTTGTTCCTGACAACCGTCTGAGTTGGCCACATGTTGAGAGTTGCCATCTTTTACTGTCTCACTATTGTCTAACTGTTTCTCCTTCCAACACAAACAAACAGCTTTATCTGTTTGCTCAGTTATTTGCTTGATTGAGTAGGGGAGACTGGGGTAAGATTAGCCCTTTTTCATATTTTGGATCACTACATCAAGGTAATTATAGTTTTGTCTCTAACTAGTATATCTGCACATATGTCATTATGTTGTGCATCCCTGTAAACCAACAGAATGAGAGTAAACATAAGTGACTTGATAATATAACATGTCAAAAAAGTGGTCCTGTGGCTCAACTTACCCCGTGTGTAATTTCAAAGAAAGGCAGCTCTAACAAAAGCAAACAAACACAAACTTTATGGCAGTAAATAGCACCAGTTCTGTCCTTTCCAGGACTATCTGCAACTAAATCAAGGTTTAAAAAGCATATTTTGTAGGGTATATATAGAAATGACTAATAGTAGTTATTTTTAGATTACACCTACATCATATGAAAATGTATTTCTAACAGTAACTGTAAAATCAAGCTTCATCTACAACTTTAAAAACCGAAAACCTGATTTAGTTACAGTTACATGTTTTGTATAAGGTGGATCCAGCTGTGCTGCAAGGTTAGCATATTACAGCTTTCACAGATTTTTGCAAAGGAAACTACAAGAGAAAATATAATAACAGACACATACACAGCAAATAATGACTCAATTGAAAACTACATTGCTCAGTATTTGCCTGAATGTGTGCAAAATACACTTGGGTCAGTGACAAATAAGAGTTTGCATTATGAGAAACTCAAAAAAATTTAATGAAGTGTTTAATAAGCTTGCATCAGGTTTGCATAGATCTATATTTTGTATTCCTGTTGGTTTCATGTAATTTCAAATAGCATTTGATCCTTCTTTTTTTTACACAAGGAAAGACAGATTGCCCCTGAAAATATCAAGTGGTGTAACCACAACAAAAGGAGAAATATTAAATATTTATTTCCACTTCGAGTGTATGCAAGTGTACTTTTAAAAACAGTTACTTAATTTTTATATATCACTTGAAAATACATTTTAATGGGATTATTTTAAAATAAAATTATATGCGTTTTTGCAGTATAGAGCAGGACAAATACTGAAAACCCTTTGGTGTTTTATAATAACTTGTGACAAATTATGTATAAACTGGCCATGAGTTGTGTCGAACCCTGTATTAATTATGTATTTCATATGTATTAAAGCTAAACATTTCAAAAATTATAAAGTCATGCAAAATAATGATTTTATCCTAACCTTCCAGAGATTTGATTCTCAAGTTTTGGATAAATCGCCCTTTTTCTAGAAAATATGACACTAAACACTTAAAAATAGTTCCACATAGTAAGTTAGGTCACATTACATCTTTAATCAGCATCAAAAACATCTGATATTTGCCAACATCAGATGGAGTAACTTGTTACACTATCTGACATTTCAATACTAATTCAGATTTAACAGGCATTTAAGATGGACACCTATGTAAGCACATAGCCTTGATGTGAAGATTTTAAACACATTTTTACACCAAATAGTTATTTTTGCAGTTTTTATGAATTAAAAATAGTTTTCTAAGGTCATACCTTATGACATGTGGCCCTAAGCACACCTGACCATCCCCTAAAAATGTCCTATTTATCAAGATTTCAAAGAGAGCTACTAACCATGGCATGCAGCAGTTAGATGAGTCAGGGGTCCTTCTTTGTGATATCTTTTTCTGTCACATGATCTTCTTACACAAATGAACAAAATGGCTCCTTGAATGTTGGTTACATTGTGCTGGCAATTTAGACAGCTGATTTGACAGACAAAGTTCCCCAAATTAGTTATAATATTTAGAACAAGGGTGTTCTATTTATTTTATTTATTGTTAAACAAGACAAATGTAGGATTATGCCAAACTAGTTGATAAAGTGTTTTATTGAGAATTTCACAGTTTTTGAACAAGTTGAAGTAACTGGTACCAAGTTTTTAAGGTCACACCACATAGACATTTTTGCGATTATCCCTTGAATATTCTCTCAATATTGATCAGATCCAGAAATTTTTCTTGAAATCTCTTCAAGAAGAGAATATGTTCAAGTGATATGTGAGTTTTTTGGGTTTTTTTTCAAATTTTAACCTTTTTAAATTTAACTAAACCATGGGAACATAAAAAATGTGCGTCATTCACCCACTTATTAAGTGTGTGGAGCCAGAGCTGCCACTATGACTTCATTAGCTCCCTAAGCTAAAACGGTGGAGTTTTATGCTAGGTTTCTGACCTCATGTTGTAGCTCATTGATACCAATATTGCTGTATAAAACAAATTTAAAATGTTCTCTTTTGATCTAAACACAGTTCTAATAAAACCTATGACAGACTTAATTCACCCTCAAGGGTGGAAAATGATTTTTTGGGGATAAATGTCTAACCCCTTTACCCACGTGCTTTTTACCTTCACAGACTCCATGAAATAATGTCCACCTCCCAAATATTGTGTCACATCATCAATTTTTTTGTACATTTTCCTAGCAACAGGGGTGGCTCAACTTACCCCAGTCTCCCCTATCACTGACTGATACTGTTGCTGCTTTGTTGTTGTTTCCGTTTACAGAATAAGGTGACATGAGCCTCAAGATTTTCTCATCAGATCCTGTGTAATTCATGCAACTTGTGGACATTACATTGTCTTCTGGAGGGAAACTTTCTCTAGAGTCAGTTTTATCACGTCTACTGTCTCCGTGAAGAGCAGTGCCAGCACAGAGGAAAGCAGCCACAGCCACTGTTCATCCTTAGCAGCCTGAAACTTTCACTATCTGTGGATTATTTAAAGGCACACGCCAACATCTTTTTTTTTATGTCCTGCCTCACCCCAGAGGCCATGACAAGCAGATAGACACAAATCATTGTATTATCTTCTTCTACTTGTAAACGGAGGCTTTGTTTATATTGGCTTATTTCCAGGGTGGTTTGCGCTCCAGCTGTGACGTTCATGACCGAGTCGAGTGTTTTTAACAGCTCTTTAAGTGATTTGCAGTTGTGAATGAGCCGTTTGTTGGGGAGCAATTCTCGTATTTGCAGGCAATTTACATTTAAGAACGGCTCACTCACAACTGCAAATCGGTTCTCATCGTTCACTTTAAAGAGCCGTTAAAATGAGCAGTTGAAGATCATTAAAGCCTCAGTAACACCTCTGCAGCAAAAAGCAACACAATTTATTTATTGTTATTTTCCTGTGTAACAGCAAACATCCCAGGCCTTTTCTCTGCCAACACGCAACAGTTTGATTGTATTTTTTGTACAGGTATGAAAGTTGGAGGTTTTAAGACGCAGATGCAGCCTGTTTATGTCGATATCAGCCAAACCAGATATAGACCAGGCAAAGAGTCAGGGGTGTGTGATTATTGATGTTGTCAATTCAATGGATCATTCTGGACTGTGTACTGAGAGGGTAGAACACATGCCTTTACTGAAACCCCTGATCCCCTTATTCACAGAGTGTAAGTAAAGCTCAGGGCTTTATGTTTGTTTGAACACATTTCCACCTCAAGCTTGAAATGAGAATCTGAGTCATGAAAAAAGTCCATTAACTCTGACATGTTTTGTTTAAAACTAATTCTTTATAGTGGTAATAGTCGCTGATTGGATGATTTATAAGGTGTGTTACTTAAAAACGTATGAAAAGGTACAAGATAATCCACACACCAAAAAAAAACCCCCTTTGAAATTTTTTTATTAAACAGTGACATTTCGAGCCGTATGGCTCTTTCTCAGACTTTCAAGGTCTGAGAAAGAGCTTGAAAAAAGCATTTGATTTACCATTTTAGAAAATATCAAGTAATTCTATCATGTTTAACATCATGCTAAATTTCTTGGCCTTGTGCCTCTGTATTTCAGTGTTTTGTGAAGAGGTCCAGCAGCCTTCAGTGAGCAGAGAAGGGCTTCCATCTGAGCAGCGAGAGTGGAGCTCCAGTCTGATCCAGAAGATGACCGAGCCTCTGCACATTAAGGAGGAACCAGAGGAGCTCTGGAGCAGTCAGGAGGGAGAGCAGCTTCAAGGACCAGATGAGGATGAAATCAAGTTCACTTCTGCTCCTGTCTCTGTGAAGAGTGAAGTTGATGAAGAGATGCTTCAGTCCTTACAACTCCATGAAGTCAAAACTGAACAGATGGAGAGAGGAGCTGATGGAGAGGACTGTGGAGGACCAGATGCAGACAGATACTTTGATCCAGGGAGAGATGCACAAGCAGAGACTGAGGTTAGAACTGAAAGTGAAGACTCCTCTAAAGCAGAGACTGATAATGCCGATTGTAAAGAGACAATGCAACATAAGTTGCATATTTGCTCTGAGTGTGGTGACAGATTCAAACTGGCAGACACTGCCAGCGACAACATGAGCAGTAAAACAGGAGAAAAACCATTAAGTTGTTCTAACTGCCGTAAACAAATCAACCAAAAAGCTACTTCACACAATCAAATTAGAATTCACAATAGACAAAAGCCCTGCAAGTGCACTGAGTGCGGTAATGGATTAATCTGTGAAAGAAATCTGAACTCTCACATGAAGGTTCACACTGGGGTGCGACCCGTGTGCTGCTCTGAATGTGGAGCATGTTTTTTACATAGATGCCATTTGAGGAGTCATGAAAAGGTTCACACAGGAGAGAAACTCTTCAGCTGCTCAGAGTGTGGTAAGGGCTTCAAACAGAGAGATTATCTTATGAAACATATGAGAAATCACACAGGAGAGAAACCCTTCAGCTGTGCAAAATGTGGAAAGAGCTTCAAACAAAAGCATAGTCTGATGAAACATATGAGAATTCACACAGGAGAGAAACCATTCAGCTGCGCAGAGTGTGGAAAGAGCTTCACCTGCAAAGGTAGTCTGATGAAGCATAGAATAATTCACACTGGAGAGAAACCCTTCAGCTGCTCAGAGTGTGGAAAGAGCTTCAAACAAAAGAATAGTCTGATGAAACATATGAGAATTCACACTGGAGAGAAACCATTCAGCTGCTCAGAGTGTGGTAGGAGCTTCAGACAAAAATGTAGTCTGATGGAGCATAGAAGAATTCACACTGAAGAGAAACGCTTCAGCTGCTCAGAGTGTGGAAAGAGCTTCAGACAAACACGTAGTTTGATGGCACATTTGCAATTTCACAATGGAGAGAAACCATTCAGCTGCTCAGAGTGTGAAAAGAGCTTCACCTGCAAAGGTAGTCTGATGGAGCATATGAGAATTCACACTGGAGAGAAACCCTTCAGCTGCGCAGAGTGTGGTAAGAGCTTCAGGCATAAATGTAGTCTGATGGCACATATGCAAGTTCACACTGGAGAGAAACCCTTCAGCTGCTCAGAATGTGGTAAATGCTTTAGAAATAAAGATAGTCTGATTGTGCATATACCAGTTCACACTGAAGGGAAACCCTTCAGCTGCTCAGAGTGTGGTAAGAGCTTCACTGCTAAACGTAGTCTGATGGAGCACATGAGAATTCACACTGGAGAGAAACCCTTCAGCTGCTCCGAGTGTGGTAGGGGCTTCAGACAAAAAGGTAGTATGATGGTGCATATGAGAATTCACACAGGTGAGAAACTCTTTAGCTGCTCAGAGTGTGGTAAGAGCTTCAGACATAAAAGTACTCTGAGGACACATGAGTACTCACACAGGGGAGAAACCATTCAGCTGCTCTGAGTGTGTGTTACAACCCAACTCGATGGGGAAAAGGGAAGTGACAAAAATAAACCAGATTTGAAATGGTTTAAAATGAAAGCTGTTTTTGAAGAAAAGAGAAGCAAGTTTAACACAATGAGGTTGAAAAGGGCGAACTAAGAAACACTAGTAACGGTGTGGAAAAGTTTAGTAGTTAAGACCCACTGACCAAACACATCGGACATTACACAAATGCATGACCTCTTGGTACATTCAGTTAAATGAATAACTTTTGACACACATGATCACAATTATTCAGAAAATCATGCTGGAGGTCAGGCTTTAGAACTGTTTCACAACCACCCTGATGAAACCTGCTGAGAACCTGATCCTCAGACCTGAAGAGACGTTTACAACCACAGGCTGAGGACATGATTGAAGACTGATCTGATGTTAAAGGCCATGACACAGATGTTTTTAAAGGAGCAAAGAGAGTATCATAACAATGTTTAAACCTGTATGAATCCTGAATTTCCATTTGACCATGAGCTGTAATGCTGTTGATGTTGAGCTTCATAACTGATTCACACAATTCTAGCTCATCATAGTGACATGTCTGGCTGGAGGAGCTCATTTTTATCAACCTGCTTCCTTGGTTGGTACTAGGGCTGGGCAATATGACTCAAAAGTAAAATTCTTAATCCTTTATATGATTCATTTCCATATTCACTTGATGATTTCTGAAATGCTGTGACTGTTTGATGAACTGTTTTATATTATACAAAGTGGTGTTGTGATAATAAAGTGTAAACAAAAGTACTGGCTGTGCCTCATCTTTGTCTAAGTCAGGACTTGTGTGCAGATTCACTGTAGCCCCCTCTCTCTTAGCTCCCTCAGAGTCCTCCTCTCAGCAGTCCTAGTCTCTTATAGGCAAATGTAAGGGGTTAGAAATGACTCAGTCATGGTTTGGAGGAGTGCTGCCAAGGTTAGAACAGGAGAGGGTCATGACAGGTTCATCTGCTGACACATTCAGATGAGGTCCATCAACTAAAGGAGTGTGGGTGAAGTGAGGAAACACTGGTTTGTGGATGTAGCAAAGCCTGATAAAAAATAAGTCTTTATTGAAGAAAAGAACTGATCAGTTTTTGTTTTTGGGTCACAACCCCCGAAATATCACCATCAGCATGAGTCTGTGGAGATTCAGACGTTCCTCATGACAGGAGTCGTGAGAATAAGAGGAAATCCTTAAATTGACAAACAAATATCAGGCAGTCATTTTTGGTCCTCTTGTTTTGGATTTGATGAGCCGGCTTAGTCATTTATCCTGGATTTCCAAATCCTACTTTTGTGCGACAGGCCCCTAGAGTCCCTGAAAATGGAGTGCTAACAGATGTTCTACTGAGTTTAGGAACACCTCCATCTTTCTGCTGGTACCAGGATAAACAGTAGTTCAGGTTGCTGTTACAGTCTTTAACTTTGTGACTGGTCCTACATGAGATGGAGACGGAGCCTCCCAGAGCAGAGCTGACTGCTGCAGGCTGAGTCTCTGTGACCTGTCCTCTGGACAATGAGGACACAGAGACAAACACAGAGAGCATGTCATGGTTCTGTGGCCTTCATTTCAGAGGGACAGATGTTGGCAGAGGAGAGGAGTTTGATTCTCTGGACTTTACCTGTGAAGCAGCAGCAGAGGAGAGTCCAGACGAGGACGCAGATGGACGTCATGTTTCTGATGAGGAGGAGGATTTTTGAGTCTTCTGTTGTGATGAAGGACAGCTGTCAGTCATCCAGAGTTCAGCTGTTAGGACTATAAACTCTCCCAGAGCACTGGAGCATGATGATGATGATGATGATGAAGATGCAAAGTGGCTCTCTGGAAATGATCTGACTCAATGTAACTTGGAGCATTTTAGATTTAGAGCCTTCAACATTTTTTTCAGGATAACTTGGACCATCAGAATATTTTTGCCACTGTGATGTCAGACTGATGCAGTAAAAGCTGTAGGACCACTGAAAGAAAACAAACTTTTAAATTATAATTTAAATCTCTGAACTTCAAACAAATCACACAAATCAACGCTGAACAAGCTTTTGGCCACTTCACATTGCTCACACCCTCTTTGATTCTTTTGGGAACTGGTTACTCTGGTGTCACTTGTTGACCTTGGCCTGCTCCTGATTGGACGCTATCGTCAGGAAAAGAAGACACTGGTTGCAGTTGATTGGTCTGCAGGCTGACAGGAAGTTATCACATTCTCTGAGGGTCTAATGGAGGGATTAGACCCACTAAATATTTCAACATTTTCTAGATTGTTGTTGTTTGTTTTTTGCAAGTTATTACAGAACTTAAGGTACAATAATCACTTCTCTAAATCTGCCTTAATAAAGAACTGGAACATACCATTTAGCATCAGTTGATGATGAATGTAACTATCAAATGGTGAAGGTAAAATAGTTGAGCTTTAAAATTTTAATTTCTGTTGTTCCGGTCATATTTGAGTTTTTTTTTCTTGCTAAGGTACACTTTGTTCCTTTCTTTGTATCGTCATAAAAACCCACAAAAATACTTCACACACAAACTGAATCACTGGACATCATTAAAGATTGTTGACTGAACTGCCAGAGGGCTGCAGTCTTTCAGAGGACTCAGGCCTGACATGATGTCCATGATTCACAGTGTTGGGAATAGCAGCGTTCAGTTTTTTCCCAGTAATCTAATTGTGCAGTTGCTCATTTTGGCTTGTTGAGCCCCCAAACCCATGAAGGATCTGGTGCAGAAGGTTGTTGAATAAGTAAATTAAGAGACAAATAAGAAGGCAAATCACTCCGAAATTGAAATGTAATGTGGATAAAAATTAAAACACGCTTCATGTAGAGTTCTCTCTTTAAAAAAGCTTTTACTGCAACATAACTAGATGCAGCAATGGCGAGTCTGGAGCAGTCAGTGGAGTTAAAACTGGCTTTACCAGGATGGAAGTACAAGAAGTAAAAGGCAAGAACAGACATGTGAAGTGTACATTATGTCCCAGAGCAAAGTGTTTGTCTGTTGTGACTGAATCTAAAAATCTGGTGACCAAAAACACAGAAAACTCCGCTGCTGATGTCAGTGCTGCTGCAGCAGGCCAGCTAACAACAAGGAAGGACACAGAGACGGAGCCACACAGTCCAAGCAGCAAAAGCTTCTTCAAAAATGTAACGCATCAATTACTTTCCCTGGTAACTAATTACATCTATGAAGGAGTAATTCTGTTAGTAATTAAATTACTTTTTGGGGAAAGTAACTAGTATCTATAACTAATTACTTTTTAAAAGTAATTTACCCAACAATGGTGATTCAGATTTAGACAACATTAATGATCCCAAAACAGCAATTCATTTTACAACTACTGAAATCTTTAAGGACAAATTAAACATGATAGAGGGTGAAAGACTTTCAGTAAAAAAAATGACATAAAATGCTCTGGGACACATGAAATCATTTCATGTAGTTTTTAGTGAACAGTAAATAAATAAATTCAACACACAGAGCAGCTAAATTCTATGAAATAAACCAGTATATTGTAGGAAAGTTATCATCCCTCTCTGAATCTCCCTCACCTTTTCTCCCTTAGTTTCTAGTATTCCTGACAAACTCCATTCCTTTCCTGCCTCTCTTAACCTTTCTTATAACCTGGCCCTTTCTTCGTCAGAACTACAACAGTCCATTAAAATGTGTTGGACATTTTCAACATCGTGGCAGTATGTGCAGTCTTGTCAGACCACTTTTCCCATTAAAAATAGTGCCTTGTTCAAACCTGTGTGGTCGAACCTCAGTCTGGATATAACTACTTCCTCTCTTCTGCTTTTTCCCCTAACACCCTGTGCTCTGACTGTGCTTTGTATCCTGTAGTAACTTCTACCTTTGCTGTCTCCATCCCATTTTCTGCCAAATTCAAATAATTTCTTATTAACAAGTGCTTTTCCTTCACCTTTTCCAAATGCGATGTTGCTAAAATGATTCATAAGTGCTCTTTTGCCACCCTATCTGCACATTCGTTACCTTTTACTCCCAAAATTCAATGTCAATACCCACTTTTTGGATCCTGAACAAGTTCTGCAGAATTCCATACATCAGATCCTCCCTCTGTGATTTCATATTTCGTAAGCTTAAGAGCACTGCTACAGAATCTACACATATCACCACCCTATCTGGTCTCAGGTCTTCTACCCACTGGAGTGTGAATATGACTGACACCATCTCTGCTGAGTAAACTGACAGTTTGTCCGTTATTCTGTTGCATAGGTGGGTTTGGAAGTATGGTATGTGGGCCAACGTGCCAACGTGACATTCTGATCTTTTGAGCTGTCAGTATAAGTTTGTAGATAACTGAAGAAATGATTCTTTATGTAATGTTCTGTACGATGCCCAATTTCCCTTTCCATCCAGAGCTTTCTCAGGTTCATGATACTGAAGTCAACTTTAATTTTGGGGAAGAGCCATGGTGGAACGTTGCTAAGAGGTAACGATGGGTTAAAACTGGTTTCTCTTATGCCACATTTTTCTATTGTATCTTTAATCGTCCATCCAAAACTCTTCCCCCTAAATCTGTTATACTCCCAGCAATCATTTACGACACTTTTGGCATTTCCATCCCTACTGCCTCTTAGTCTAATCCAATACATCAGTGAAAGTTTGACCCCTCTGAATTCTAGTGCTTGTTCACCTGATTCCACCTGTTCAGAACTAGTTGGAGTTGTTCTCATTGCACCAAAACAAAGTCTTAAAGCTTTGCTTTGCAGTCTTTCAACCTTGTTCAGGCGTGACTTGGCTGCTGCCCCATAAATGTAGCAGCCATAATCTATTGTTGTTCTCATAGATCTAGCAGTGCCTGCTTCTCTGCTCCCCAGTTAAATCCAGATATAGCTCTCATTACATTAATTACTTTTTTGCATTTTTTTTTCTAATTTTTCTGACAGCTTAAATCCCCAGTTATATGACCATTGTTCTACCTTTTAATAGCGTCCTTTATCGTTCTAAAAACACTTTTATCATCTTTCCCCCTAGTCCAAATAACTCCGTCATCTGCAAGGATGAGCAGATCCTTCTATCAAGGTTCATAAAGATATTGTTAACCAGAATGTTGAACAGCACAGGACTGATGGCGCCACCTTGTGAGTTCACGATGTCAAATTCTTTTGAGCTCTCCACTCCTACTCTAACTCTAAACTTTCATTCAGAAAGGACATCTAGCACCCAATTAAATATTCTCCCTCCAATGTCCATATTGTGCATTTGGATTAGCAGTCCTTCTCTCCACATAGAATCGTAGGCTTTTTCAATGTCAAAGAGCACAATAACCATGAGCTGTTTCATCTTAAATCAGATCAGAATCAGAATCAGCTTTATTGGCCACGTATGTTAGACATACAAGGAATTTGGCACCGGTTCACTTCACTCTCCAAGTACAGAAAAGGTACACACAGTGTATATCCTATATTATTAACAAGACATAGCCTGGGGGAAGAAACTGTTCTTGTGGTTTTAGCGTACAGTGCTCTGTACCGCTTACCTAAGGGGAGGAGTCTAAACAGTTTGTGTCCAGGATGTGAGGGGTCTGCAGAGATGTTACCTGCCCGTCTCCTGATTCTGGACCAGAACAAGTCCTGGATGGAGGGCAGTTTGGTCCTGATGATTTTCTCTGCAGACCTGATTGTCCTCTGCAGTCTGTGTCTGTCCTGCCTGGTTGCAGATCCAAACCAGACTGTGATGGACGTGCAGAGAACAGACTGGACGATGGCCGTATAAAAGGTGACCAGCAGCTCCTGGGGCAGGCCGAACTTCCTGAGCTGTCGCAGGAGGTACAGCCTCAGATGGTGTCTATGTGGGGGGGCCCACTCCAGGTCCTGTGAGATTGTGGATCCCAGAAACCTGAATGAGTCCACAGTAGACACAGTGCTGTCCTTGATGATAAGTGGGGGGAGAGTGGGGGGCCCTCCTGAAGTCCACTGTCATCTCCACAGTCTTGAGTGGGTTCAGCTCCAGGTGGTTCTGACCACACCGGAGGACCAGCTGTTCTACCTCCTGTCTGTATGCAGACTCATCCCCGTCCCGGATCAGTCCGATGACAGTTGTGTCGTCCGCAAACTTCAGGAGTTTCACAGATGGTCCCCTGAGGTGCAGTCGTTCGTGTAGAGGGAGAAGAGCAGTGGGGAGAGGACACACCCCTGGGGGACGCCAGTGCTGATGGTCCGGATGCTGGATGTGGTGTTACCCAGCCTCACCTGCTGTCTCCTGTCAGTCAAGTTGGTGATCCACTGACAGGTGGAGACTGGCACAGCGAGCTGGGACAGCTTCTGGTGGAGGATTTCAGGGACGATGGTGTTGAAGGCCGAGCTGAAGTCCACAAACAGGATCCTGGCATAGGTCCCTGGAGAGTTGAGGTGGTGCAGGATGTAGTGCAGTCCCATGTTGACTGCATCATCCGCCGACCTGTTTGCCCTGTAAGCAAACTGCAGGGGGTCCAGCAGGGGTCCTGTGATGTCCTTCAGGTGGCTCAACACCAGTCTCTCGAAGGATTTCATGACCACAGATGTTTTCTCAATTTCATTGCTTACTTTAATGACTGCATCCATGGTCGATCTTGCTTTTCTAAATCCATTCTGATATGTTGCCATCAGTCCTCTCTGCCCTAAAATGTAGTTAAGTCTCTGCACCAAGATCTTCTCCATCCATTTACATCGATGTGACGATAAAGCAGTAGGTCTGTAGCTCTCAGGATGGTTTGGTTCTTTGCCAGGTTTAGTAAAAGGCAAAATAAGTGTAGTTTTTCATTGTTTTAGCATGTTCCCTTCTCTCCAAATCTTATTAAATAACTCCAGGACATGTTTCATTGTTTGTTCTGGTAATTTTCGAAACATGACATAACTGAGTTGGTCCTGACCTGCTGCTGTATTTCCAGTGCCATGCAAGGCGATTTCTAATTCGCTCATGGTCAGGTCATCATCAAGATTGGAATCCACATCCTCTTTCTTCGTAATTCCATCCTGATTTTCTCTTAGTATTTCCCTTTCCTTCTGTTTATGTTCATCATCTAGGTGATCTCCAATATGTATGTTGGCAAAAACTTTTCCAAGTAAATTATCCTTTTCTTTATCAGTTATAGCTATAGTTTCACCATCCTCTAAAATTGGTATTTTGTGAATTTCCTCTTACCGCTCATTTTCTTAACCATGTTCCATACATCACCTACTTTCACTTCCTTACCAATAGTGCTACAGTATGTTCTCTGTTAGGATATGATCCTTTCTACTTTTGTTGCTGGACCCAAAAGCTCAAGGAAGGGGGCTGGTAGCACGTTTCAGTGATTTTATTGACGACACACACAAAGTAGCAGTGAAAAGGGGAAAGGGGGAATCTTTGTGCCAGTGAGGGACTCCAGTGACACAGGGGAGTGAATTACGGTGCAGCGGTGGTGAGGGCTCGTGGCAGACACTGTGGAGAGAGGAGCAGAGAAGCAGGTAAGTATCCACGGAGTCACAAAAGCCGTCAACACAAAAAGCACAAATGAAGAAAAAACAACTCCCAAACAGGGAGGAGGAAAATGAGGCTTAGAGCCAGAATAAACTGCAGAGGCAGAGAAAAAATGATCGCTGGGAACAAACCACGGTTGTAGTGGAAATCCACCGACGCTGTAGTCCTGTCCAGAGCCGGCTTACGCAGTGAAGAGTGAACAGGTGATCAGATTCAGGTGTGCAGGTAGAGAGCAGAGAAACCACACCTACTCCAGGAGCAGCAGGAGAAAACAGGAAGGGAGGGGGGAGAGCAGGGCAGAGGAGGAGGACTCCTCACAGTTCTCCATGCTGTCTTTTTGCTAGTTTTGATGATCTTGCGAGTAAGTGCTTTTTTTCTTTTGATATTCTAGTAAGTTTTCTTGAGTCAGGTTATTCCTTAATACTTTTATAGCTCTATTTCTTTCTTTTATCGCATTAGTGCAATCTTCATTCCACCAAGGTACAATTTTTCTTTATCCAGTTATTTTACTCATAGGTATGCTTTTAATGCAGCGCTCAGAATTAGGCTGGTCACTGCCAAAGCACATTCTTCTATATTTCCATCCATTGAGATTTTGCTAGTTTTTCCTATACATTCTTCTCGGAATTTTCCCCAATCAGCTTTTTCAAAGCACCATTTCTTCGTCTTGTACCTTTATTGTAGCTCACTGCTAAGGTTTATAGAGCAGTGAATGGGGAAATGATCACTTCCTGTATTAGTGTTTTCATCGACAGACCATTCAGATGAGCATACCAAGTGTCTAGCTACCAGTGTCAAGTCAATACAGGTTGTGCTGTTCCTGTGAATATTGATTCTTGCTTCTTTTCCATTATTTAAACAAACAGGAGATCTTTCTTCCAGTAGTTCTTCCACAACAGTTCCATGATGATCAGTGTGTTGGCTTCCTCATAGACTGTTGTGAGCATTAAAGTCTCCACACCAAATTTCTTTCCCATTATCATACTTGATTTTATCAAACATTTCAATCCTGAGCTTCTTACATGGCTTATAAAAAATGATTATTTTATATCTGACATCTGCATTACACACTTCAACGATTACACATTTCCTGTCTGTTGGTGATGGTAACCTTCAGAACGCTATATTATTTTTAACAAAAGTGACACATCCTCCTTCTTGATTGCCTATTCTATCAAATCGTACCGGGACATAGCCTGGTAGAACGAAATCAAGATGAGGCTTTAGCCAGGTTTCTTGCACACATAATACATCTGGTCGAGGTTGAAGTTCTGAAACATATCTTTTGAATTCTTGACCATTAGCAATGAGGCTCCTCGTGTTCCATTGCAATAAGTAAATAACTATCAGAAAGATATTAATCATTATCACGAGACCCTGTTTGATCTCAGCATTTCATGAATATCTTCTGCTCTAAGATCTTGGATTCCTAGTACTGCTTCTAATGTACTTAGTTGCCATATGGAGCTCATACAACCTCACTTCAAAAAAACTGAACTGTCCCTTTAAGCCATTGCAAATATAATAGAATAAACCTCGGGTCACTGGGGACATAGTTGGAGTTACATTGGAGCAAATGCTGTTACCATGACAACGCCTACAAACCGCAGTGAATAGAGTATCTCAGAATTACTCTGTCATGATACCATTGCTATCATGGACAAAACTGTATTGGGAACAACACTTGAGTCCTTTATGTTACGATTATTCAGTCTTGACTAAATGCCGCAAAGTGTCCTCCTTTTCGGTGTTGTGAGATGGCCACCCTACTTAGTTCTGAGCTTATTTCATACCTTCTTTTTTTTAAATGCAAAAAACTTTATAATTTGCATATTTTACAAATTTGCAGATCTTTGATACAAAATAAGAGTATCACAATATGCAAAGATTGACTGCAGATCTTGAACAAAAAACAGAAAAAAAAAACAAAACAAGACATAACTTGCCAGGGGGAATAAGAGTTTACACAAAAATACCAAAATCTTTACAAATATTCATGGTTTTGATCGCTTTTTGATTAGGAGAAAACGTTATGGATTCGATGTACTGCTTGATCTCACTATGAAAAGCAATAAAGAAAGTTTTTTTTTTATGTGTGAACTTATACTTGTGAAAGTGAAATTTAGCCAAAAGAATAATGAGATTGATAATAAATGTTTCCTTGGGCTTTGTCTTATTTCTAATATAGTCAAAGAGACCAAACAACACACCCCTCCAAAACAATTTAAAGTCCTTTTCAATATTGTTAGCAATAAAATTACAAATATCGATCCAGAACCTTTGAACAATGGGGCAGTGCCAAAATAAATGAGTAACTGTTTCGACATTCACAGAACAGAAAGTACATTTCACATCAATGTCTCTTTTGAATTTTTTTACAATAGGATCATTAGACGGGTAAAACCTATGAATTATTTTAAAGGAAATTTCTCTAACTTTGTTTGTCAACAGGTATCGGCTGGGTAAGAGCCAGACCTTCTTCCAGTCAAGGTGTTCCACATATTTATTCCAATATGAGACCACATATGGAGCTGTAGTGAGATCCCTTTAAACAGGGATCTAATCAGTTTATTGTTCTTTCCATGGTTGCAGGACAAGCAAATCTTACCAATTGTAGTGTCAGTCAAAGATAACGGGGTAATTGTCGGGTTTCGACTCTTGGTTGAGATCTGAATAACATGTGAATACCAGAAGAGATTGCTCCAAATACTTTTGCATAGTCTCCAGGTGTCACAGGGGTATTGTATTCTTCTACAAACTCATCATAGGAGTAGAGACGACCAACCCTGTTAATAACATATATAATGTTATTATTAAACTAGTATTCAATAAACAGGGATTTGTGTTTAAACAATATGTCCTTGTTGTTCCATAAATGATATTTATGAGGTGAAAAGTTATGTTTGAAAATAAGAGACCATGAAAAGAAGGCCTGGCGGTGAAAGGACGACATTTTTATCGGCATTTTATCAATATTGTAGTTACAGGTTAAGAAAAAACTTAACCCACCCAGTTTTGACAGAATATGGAAGGGTATGACATTATGGAGTTAGGGTTTTTAAAGAAATGTTTCAGCCAATTTATCTTAAATGTGTTATTTAGAGTATCGAAATCTAAAAACTTTAGTCCTCCACTTTCACAGTCATTCATTAGGACAGATTTTATTCACATGATGAGTTCTATTCTTCCACAAGAAGTTGAGAAGAAGCTTATCAATCTCAGAAATGAGTTTGTTGTCTATATACAGAGATAGAGAAGCATACGTTAGATACACCCTCTGCCTTAGAAAGAAGAACTCCACCTCTGAGAGAGATCCCGTAATAGCCACTGGTTCAGCTTTTTTTTAGTTTTTGCAATGATAGGGTTGAAGTTCATTAAAGTTCTTTTTTGTTGGTCCTTGGTAATTGTAATACCAAGGTAAACTAGTTCATTTTTGACTGGGATATTACAAATAGATGATTTTACACAGTCCTTAATGTACAGAATTTCACACTTATTGAGATTCAAACTTAAGCCAGAGGCCTTGGAAAACTCATTTATAGTTTCTATTGCAATAGAGACTTGTTTTTCATCTCTAAGAAAGAGTGTCTTGTCATCTGCCAGTTGAGTGATGGTAAGCTCTCTACCTAAAATATTAATGCCATTTATTTCACTTGATTTGATTTGATCAGCCAGAAGCTGAGCCACCAGTAGGAAGAGGTACGGTGAAGCCGGGCACCCTTGTCTAATGCCTCTAGATACGTTAAATCTAGGAGACACACCACCTGTTAGTTTAATTGAGCCATTACTGTTGTTGTATAGAGTTTTTATAGCTGTGAAGAAATACCCTCCAAAACCAAATTTCTTAAGAGACTGTAGAATAAATGGATGTTCAACAGTGTCGAATGCTTTGTAGAAATCTACAAATAGCATAAGACCACCGTCCTCCACCAGCTCTGAATAATCTAAAATATCTAAGACAAGCCTAACATTATTTGCTATATGCCTCTTATTCATAAAACCTGATTGTGTTTCTTCTATGACAGAGTCCAAAACTGACCTTAATCTTCTGGCCAATAAGAGAGACATTATTTTATAATCGTTGTTAAGTAGGGATATTGGGCGCCAATTATCTAAAAGTAGTTTGTCCTTGTTTGATTTAGGAATTAAAACAGTAATCCCTTGGGTCAGAGTAGTGGGAAGACATTTGTTATTAATACACTCTACAAAGACTATGTAAAAAGGGAGACAATTCAGTAACAAAACATTTATAAAATTCAGAAGACAGCCCATCAGACCCTGGAGATTTGTTATTTTTGAGTTGATTTATAGCTTGCTGTACTTCTTGGGGAGATATAGGCCTGTCACAGAGCTCTCTGTCTACTTCAGTTATCATTTTAACTTAGAGGGAGTTGAACAAATTCTCAGCTGCAGTTGGGTTAAATTTAGAGCTATACAGCTCTTTGTAGAAACTTGAACAAAAGTCTGCTATTTTACACTGATCTTCAGTAATAGCTCCATTAATGTTTAATTTACTAATATTGTTGATGGTGGAGTCATGTTTCTCTAGACTGAAGAAATAACTAGAGTTTTGCTCCCCTTCTTCTAACCACTTAGAGTGAGACCTAATGAAAGCACCCTTTGTTTTTTGTTGATATAATTCGTCAAGTTTAATTTGTGAATAAGATAGTTCTTCTTTTTCTTCTTCTGTAAGGGAGTCAGGGTCTTTGCTGGATAAGTTGGTTATGCTAGAGACAATCTTTAGCTCCTCTGCTTTCCTATGTTTGACTGCTTGAGCACCACTCTAAGAAATGTTCCTATCTCATATTTGAGAAGTTCCCAGTTAAGCCCAAAACAGTTTTCCTTGTTTGCTTTAGACCAATAGAGTGAAATCATATCCTTAATCTTATATTGAACTTCATCCCTTTGTAGTATAGAACAATTAAGCTTCCAATAGCTTGAACGTGTGGTGAGTGTACGACCAGCAGAGATATTAACAGATATGCATATTGCTTTATGATCAGTTAAAGGCGTAGGGCAGATGCGCACATCAATATTATCCTTGTTAAAACTATCAGATATTAGCCAATAATCTAATCGTGATTGCCTTGAGCCGGTTTTATTGCTCCAAGTATACAATCTGCTGTTAGGATTCTTCTCTCTCCATATATCTACCAAATTAAATCTTCTTATAAAATCAGTTAAGTATGACTCTGCTCTATTTTGCTGAGAGGGTGAGCTTATTTCCTACCTGAAATGACAAAGAAAGGATGACACGGGAGGCGTGGCTTCTTCTTCACTGGATCACGCAGCTAGACAGTGACCAGCTTAAACCGGTTAAACCTCACAGTGCCTCCTACTGGCTGAAGGACCGTCACTACATGTCCATTTCCCTCATTTGTAAACCACACTGTTTTAATATTAAAGATCTTTTTAACAACAAAAAAATAATGTTACAAACACAACAAAACAAAAGATCCCTGTAAAAATAAAAATACACTCATAAATGTGGGCACACATTAGTGGGCATCACACAGACAAACACAAATGGTCGGTGACTAGCAGGTTTTATTTTTGAGTCAGGACAAAAACAATGATTGCTGGACAACCCCACCTTGGGAATGTTGCCGAAGGAAATAGTTCCAACATAAATATTAAAGGGACGTCCCCAATAAGGATGTCCTTTGTTTAAATTAATTGAGTTTGTTGTCTTAAAACTTATTTTAAGGTTGTTTGTTTTTATAGGTTTGTAGATTTTTCAAAAAAATTTAATGGACTAGAAGATTTCTATTCATAACACATTCATTTAAGTAATCTATGATGTATATTTTCAATCTATTTAGATAAATGTTATTGCAATGAATGTGTTATGAACCAGTTTTATTATAAACTAAAGTATTTTTATGTTTTTAACCCCGCCACCACCCCCCCTCATCGGAGGACTATTAACTTTATTCTTTATTGCTTTTGGACCAGAAAACACTTTTTACATTAAACTGCATGCTATTACACTTATTAAATTACAATGTCTTTGAATATATTTTATATTTAAGTCAATTTATTTTAATGTCAGCAAACTTCTACATTTCAGGGTTATTACTTTTAGATTTAACTTTTACATGTATGTTCATTTTACCAGAAGATTTTCTACTCATAACAGACGTTGTTACAGTTAAGGCATTAAATACATTTTCAAACTTTTTATATGATTTTCTATCACATTAAACATGTTTTAAATGACCTTTTATTTTCACTATGACTACTGTTTTGTTGTTGTTTTTTAGTTTTGTTTTTTTTTCTCCAAACACTTAATTACACTTATGAAATAACAATGTCTTTGAATCTATTTTATGTTCAATTTAATTGCTTTCAGGAAACCTCAATTTTTCTTCCAGTGGTCAAATTTTTTATTTCAATCTTTCTTTATTTTTAAACCCCACCACCACCCCCTCATCAGAGGACAAATAAACTTTATTAAAGACTACTACCTGCTTGGTTTACATTATGGACATCCAAATGGATGTAATGATATGAATACCACTGTATTTATTAATTTTGATCAAATTAAGTTGGTTGTCTTTAAACTGTGTTTTTAGACTTTTTATTTTTATAGGTTTGTAGATTTTTATAACATTATTTTTTGACTGGAAGATTTCAATTCATAACACATTCATTACAGTAATCTATTATGTACATTTATTCTCTTTCATATAATTTTTAATTGCTCTTAGTTTTATACTAAAGTATTTGTATTTAATTTAACCCCGCCACCACCCCCCCTCATCGGAGGACAAATAAACTTTATTAAAGACCACCAAAGGCTTAGATTACATTATGGACACTGAAATGGATGTAATGATGAAAATACTATTAATTTATTTATGTTTGATTAAATTTAGGTTGTTGTTGTTTAGGTTGTTTCAGTAATCTATATGTATATTTTCATTTTATTTAGATAAATTTTATTGCAATGAATGTGTTATGAACCAGTTTTATTATAAACTAAAGTATTTTTATGTTTTTTAACCCCGCCACCACCCCCCCTCATCGGAGGACTATTAACTTTATTCTTCATTGCTTTTGGACCAGAAAACACTTTTTACATTAAACTGCATGCTATTACACTTACTAAATTACAATGTCTTTCAATATATTTTATATTTAAGTCAATTTATTTTAATTGAAAAGATTTCAATTCATAACACATTCATTACAGTAATCTATTATGTGCATTTATTCTCTTTCATATAATTTTTAATTGCTCTTAGTTTTATACTAAAGTATTTGTATTTAATTTAACCCCGCCACCACCCCCCCTCATCGGAGGACAAATAAACTTTATTAAAGACCACCAAAGGCTTAGATTACATTATGGACACTGAAATGGATGTAATGATGAAAATACTATTAATTTATTTATGTTTGATTAAATTTAGGTTGTTGTCAAAAAAAATTATTAGGCTTCTTATTTTAATAGGTTTGTAGATTTTTCAAAAAATTTTAATGGACTGGAAGATTTCTATTCATAACACATTCATTTGAGTAATCTATGATGTATATTTTCAATCTATTTAGATAAATTTTGTTGCAATGAATGTGTTATGAACCAGTTTTATTATAAACTAAAGTATTTCTATGTTTTTTAACCCCGCCACCACCCCCCCTCATCGGAGGACTATTAACTTTATTCTTTATTGCTGTTGGACCAGATTGAACTACACCTAATTACACTAATGAAATAACAATGTCTTTGAATCTATTTTATATTCAATTTAATTGTTTTCAAGAATCTTCAATTGTTCGTTCAGTCGTCAGATTTTTTATTTCAATCTTTCTTTTATTTTTAAACCCCGCCACCACCACCCACCTCATCGGAGGACTAACTTTAAGTTTAATTAATAATCAGACACTAAACCCTCACAAATAAAGAGATTTTATTTCATTAGTTATTTATATTTTACTGTGTTTAAATAAACCACGAAGATTTGAATAAATTTGGTCTTGATGATAATTCTAGCTTCTGCACGCAATCATTTTGTATGACAGATATACTTGTGTTTAAGCATTTTGTTGACATTTTATGTGTTTTCTTTGATTCCTCTTCTTTTTTGTTTTTTTCATCATTACACCCACAACCTGCCCCTCTTTTTAGACGACGAATATACTTTATTTTGAACCTCTGGTGTTATTTTAGAAGCTGTCTTATCAGCGACCATTCAAACTACTTCTATCCTACGCAAGATAAATATGAAAACTGAAGTAAGATATTTGAGCTATATAATGGGCCAAATTGTTCCAGAGTGTATCTAACGTGACTTTAATTGAACTTGTACTTAAACCCTGACGTTATCTCTGAGTTATTGTTAGTTTTCTGGCCTGAATCTTTTGTTTTTGGTCCTGACATTAAACAGGTGGTTCAGAGTAATGGAGCCAGATTTGTATCTCCGTATCCAAAATCAAATCCCCGAGAAAAGACCCTGGAGAGCCTTCCCTCTCTCTGTTCTCCTGCATCTCCTTCCTCTTTAGTTTTCTTCTTCACTGCCTTCTCTTTCTTGTGTCTGATTCTTTCCTCCAGAGCTTCCTGTTTCTTCAACAGCTTGCTCCTCTTCCCCTTCTCCTTCTCCACCTCCTTCAGCACAAGTTCACCTCCTGTAAGCAAAAGAGAGTCAAGAGTGAGCCAGGAGTTCTGCTGAAAAAGTCAACAATTCATCTTTTGCTCACTGAAGATGCAAAAACTCCTCCATTTCTGAGCCTGAAAAACAGACAGAGAGGAGGAGAGTTTCTTACCTCCAGCCACAGCGCGCGCCTCCTTCTTCTGGCTCTTGGAGATGGCCTTCAGGACCTGCTCCTTCTGGTGTTCCAGGTACCAGATCTTCAACTTGGAAATGAGGCCCATCTTTGGAGGAGAGTCTTCTGTCTTCACCTCCTCCTCTCCCCCTGCTTGAGCCCCTTCCTGTCTCTGCTGTGGTTCTCCTTCCTCCTCCCGTCTCCTCTCCTGTCTTTTCTCCTCATCCATCTCCTGTCTCTCCCGTCTCTCTCGATCCAGCCTCCTCTTCTCCTCCTGCTTCAAAGCCCTCCTCCTTCTTTTCTTCTCAATCCTCTCCAGCCTCTCTCTATCCTCCTGCTCCTGCCTCTCCATCTCCTCCTGCCTCTCCCTCTCCTCCTGCTCTTGTCTTTCTCTCCTCTCCTGCTCCTGTCTCCTCCTTTCCTCCCTCCTCCTTATCTTCTTCTCAATCCTCTCCAGCCTCTCTATATCATCCTGCTCCTGCCTCTTCCTCTCCTCCTGCTCTTGTCTTTCTCTCCTCTCCTGCTCCTGTCTTCTACTTTCCTCCCTCCTCCTTATCTTCTTCTCAATCCTCTCCAGCCAATCTATTTCATCCTGCTCCTGCCTCTCCATCTCCTCCTGCCTCTCCCTCTCCTCCTGCTCTTGTCTTTCTCTTCTCTCCTGCTCCTGTCTCATCTTTTCCTCCCTCCTCCTTATCTTCTTCTCAATCCTCTCCAGCCACTCTATATCATCCTGCTCCTGCCTCTCCATCTCCTCCTGCCTCTCCCTCTCCTCCTGTTCTTGTCTTTCTCTCCTCTCCTGCTCCTGTCTTCTACTTTCCTCCCTCCTCCTTATCTTCTTCTCAATCATCTCCAGCCTCTCTATATCATCCTGCTCCTGCCTCTCCATCTCCTCCTGCCCCTCTATCTCCTCCTGCTCTTGTCTTTCTCGTCTCTCCTGCTCCTGTCTCCTCCTTTCCTCCCTCCTCCTTATCTTCTTCTCAATCCTCTCCAGCCACTCTATTTCATCCTGCTCCTGCCATTCTATCTCCTCCTGCCTCTCCCTCTCCTCCTGCTCTTGTCTTTCTCTCCTCTCCTGCTCCTGTCTCCTCCTCTCCTCCCTCCTCCTTATCTTCTTCTCAATCATCTCCAGCCTCTCTATATCATCCTGCTCCTGCCTCTCCATCTCCTCCTGCCTCTCCATCTCCTCCTGCTCTTGTCTTTCTCTCCTCTCCTGCTCCTGTCTTCTACTTTCCTCCCTCCTCCTTATCTTCTTCTCAATCATCTCCAGCCTCTCTATATCATCCTGCTCCTGCCTCTCCATCTCCTCCTGCCTCTCCCTCTCCTCCTGCTCTTGTCTTTCTCTCCTCTCCTGCTCCTGTCTTCTACTTTCCTCCCTCCTCCTCATCTTCTTTTCAATCCTCTCCAGCCGCTCTATTTCATCCTGCTCCTGCCTCTCCATCTCCTCCTGCTCTTGTCTTTCTCTCCTCTCCTGCTCCTGTCTCCTCCTTTCCTCCCTCCTCATCTTCTTCTCAATCCTCACCTGCCTCTCTATATCATCCTGCTCCTGCCTCTCCATCTCCTCCTCCTCTTGTCTTTCTCTCCTCTCCTGCTCCTGTCTTCTACTTTCCTCCCTCCTTCTCATCTCCTTCTCAATCCTCTCCAGCCTCTCTATATCATCCTGCTCCTGCCTCTCCATCTCCTCCTGCTCTTGTCTTTCTCTCCTCTCCTGCTCCTGTCTCCTCCTTTCCTCCCTCCTCCTCATCTTCTTCTCAATCCTCTCCAGCCTCTCTATATCATCCTGCTCCTGCCTCTCCATCTCCTCCTGTCTCTCCCTCTCCTCCTGCTCTTGTCTTTCTCTCCTCTCCTGTCTCCTCCTTTCCTCCCTCCTCCTCATCTTCTTCTCAATCCTCTCCAGCCTCTCTATATCATCCTGCTCCTGCCTCTCCATCTCCTCCTGTCTCTCCCTCTCCTCCTGCTCTTGTCTTTCTCTCCTCTCCTGCTCCTGTCTTCCACTTTCCTGCCTCCCCTTATCTTCTTGTCAATCCTCTGCTGCCTCTCCATCTCCTCCTGCTCTTGTCTTTCTCTCCTCTCCTGCTCCTGTCTTCCACTTTCCTCCCTCCTCCTCATCTTCTTCTCAATCCTCTCCAGCCTCTCTATTTCATCCTGCTCCTGCCTCTCCATCTCCTCCTGCTCTTGTCTCTCTCTACTCTCCTGCTCCTGTCTTCTACTTTTCTCCCTCCTCCTTATCTTCTTCTCAATCCTCTCCAGCCTCTCTATATCATCCTGCTCCTGCCTCTCCATCTCCTCCTGCTCTTGTCTTTCTCTCCTCTCCTGCTCCTGTCTCCTTCTTTCCTCCCTCCTTCTCTTCTTCTCAATCCTCTCCAGCCTCTCTATATCATCCTGCTCCTGCCTCTCCATCCCCTCCTGCCTCTCCATCTCCTCCTGCCTCTCCCTCTCCTCCTGCTCTAGCCTTTCTCTCCTCTCCTGCTCCTGTCTCCTTCTTTCCTCCCTCCTTCTCTTCTTCTCAATAGTCTCCTGCCTTTCTCTCTCCTCCTGCTCCTGCCTCTGTCTCTCCTCCTGCTCTTGCCTCTCCTCCTGCTCCCACCTCTCAATATCCTCTTGTACAACTCTCTCCATCTGCTCCCTTGTCTTCTCCTTTTTTACCTGCTTCTCCTGCTCTTGTCTCTCAAGTTCCTCTTGTATCATTCGGTCTACCCCCTCCTGTGTCTCCTTTTTTTCCTTCTCCTCCTGCTCCCATTTCTCAGGTTCCTCTTGTATCATTCTGTCCACCTGCTCACCTGTCTCCTCCTGCCCTTCTACATCCTCCTTCTTGTTTAAATCTCTCTCCTCCTGCTGCATCCTTTGTCTCTCCCTTTTTTCTTGCTTCTCCTGTTTCTGCTGTTGACTCTCATCCTCCTCCTGCCTCTCTCTCTCCTCCTGCTCCTGCCTCTCCATCTCCTCCTGCCTCTCTCTCTCCTCCTGCTCCTGCCTCTCCATCTCCTCCTGTCTCTCCCTCTCCTCCTGCTCTTGTCGTTCTCTCCTCTCCTGCTCCTGTCTCCTCCTTTGCCACTTCTTCTCAATCCTCTTCTGTCTCTCCCTCTCCTCCTGCTCTAGTCTGTCTCTCCTCTCCTGCCCCTGCCTCTTCTTCTCAATTATCTCCTGCCTCTCTCTCTCCTCCTGCCTCTCCATCTCCTCCTGATCTCGTCTATCTCTCCTCTCCTGCTCCTGTCTCTCCTTCTCTTCCTCCTGCTCTCTCTCTCTCTCGCTCTCCAACATTCTTACCTGTTGCTCCAACATCTTTTCCTCCTCTCTCTGCCTCTCCTCCTCCTCTTTTCTGTAGATCTCCTCCCTCCTCTTCTTGCTCTTGCGTCTCACTGACAGCCCCTGTTCCATTCTCCTTCCTTGCTCCTTCTTGCTCCTCTCCTGGATACTTACCGGTCTCTCCTCTCTCTCTCTCTCTATTCCAGCGGCGCCTTCAGTCTCTCCTCTTCGTTGGTGTTGCTCCTCGATCCGATGTGTCTTGACTCTGCTTGTTTCTGCTTTTCTCTCGCTTTAGTCGTCTGTAAGATCAAAACAGAACAATGTCAGAAACACTGTCAAATCACATTGAACTCAAACTTCACTCATATTTTCCTCAGAGTCCAGCACTAAGACTTCCTCCTCATCAGCGAGGTAAATGTCTGAGTTTATAAGATCATGTCAGCGCAGCTCTACAGTATCAAACAGGAAGGACATCGGCCAGGACAACTTCACACTCTGTCATCTTTGATAGAGCACCACTCATGGATGAAGATTCAATGTGCTTCACAGAAAACACTGATGACTACAAGAACATTCAAGAACTTTACAATGAGCAAACAGAAGATATCAAAATAACACAAAGAAATCTTTCATGTAACTGAGGTTGGTTAAAATAACCATTAAACATTCATTCAAAGTGACACCTGAAATTAACCAGAATAGAAAAATATTTCGACAAGCAGAAATTTTTTCATTGATTATGAAAGAAAAAAAGGGGGCTGAACTTTAGGGAAGAACATTTGAGAAAATATCATGTATATGATTTAATGCAATGTAATGACCTGGCAGAAAAAATACATTCAACATAATCAACAAAAACTGTGCTGATTGTTGTAATTTACTAAGGTTGGGCTTATTTACAGTTTATTCTATTATTGAATTAATGACTTGTTTTGGTATTTTAACAAACGCAGTCTTGTATACTTCTGTCCAAAACAGTAAAGCCTGGGCCTCACCAAATCACTTATTGATGTACTGCTCATCTGTAAAAGGACTTCACTCAGTGACTTCTATATTGCCACACAGCTCCCTGTATAAAGGACTGGATTTACAATAAAACTTCACATTTGAGCTTTTTCATTGATTACAAAGCAGTCAATGCTTCCATTAAATATAGCAGCATCAATATGATGCATTTTGAGAGACAAATGAAGCAGAATTACAGGACAGTATGAATATATGATAAAGTATCTATACATGGTCACATTACGCTATATAAGAAATGAGACTGACAACTTCTCTCATGAAATGCGTTAACAATTCATTTCCACCGGAGGCTTGTTAAGATAGCTGCGTTACCTCTCCTGCTGTGTTAGCTAACGTTATGCATCAATGACACGATGCCTCTTTCAGCAAGCTCTAATTCTTCTAGTGATATATTCACTGTAAAAACTAAAAGATCCTCCAAGAACCTTTAGAGGCTCTTCAATTTGCAACTGTGGAGGAGCCTCTTTAGGTGCTCTGAGGAACCTTTGAAAAGGGCTTACACTACTTTGTTATGGTTCTTTGAAGCACCTTTTTTCATACTGATGATCCTTATAAGTTCTTCCTGGCACCTATCGCTGCATTGATGAACTCATGGGGTTCTTGGAGTAGCCTATAAGCTCTTAAAGGAACCTAGAGGTTCCTCAAGGCCCTACCCAGTTTTTACAGTGTGTAGCCAGAGGTGGGACCAAGTCATTGTTACGCAAGTCACAACAAAGTCTGAAGTCACTGCCCTCAAGTCCCAAGTCAACTCCCAAGTCAAGACCGACAAGTCTCAAGTCAGGTCCTAAGTCCTACAGTTGGAGTTTTGAGTCTTTTTGAGTCTTTTTCAAGTCTATTCTGGCTGCTTCTCTCTGGTCTGTCATGTTGTCCATCACTGACTTAAATATATCTGTTTTCCTGGTTGAATGTTGGCTATTATTGACTGACGGGTGGATTTCTGTAAAACAGACCCAATAAGTTCAGGGGTTGTATTTACAGCTGTAGGGAATCACTGAAAAAATATACTTTTCAAATTATAACTTATCCCCCCTCAAATTTTTTTTAACTTGATAATATTCTGGGGGCCGGTCAGGGAGCTGTGGAGGGCCTGATGTGACCTCAAGGCCACCAGTTGAGGATCACTGATGTCCGGTATGATGACAGATTTGTTAAACAAGCTAAATTCTGGGGGTGACTCTGTCCTTCTGCTGGAAATGTCTAAAAGCTTTTATCATTAGTTAATTTGTGAATTGGAAGGAAACATTGATATTTTCACTTTTTAGATAAAACATACAGTGAAGGGACGGCTCTTTCAGCTCTATCCTGAGAAACAATCACCATATTAACAGTCATCATGACCCAATTCTCGAAAAGATCAGCCACTTTAATTTGTTTAGAAAAAAAACGTTGAAGTTTGGACCTAAGATTGAAAAAAAAAAACATTTTTTGTGCAAAGAGACTGGAGGAAAAAATGTTATAAACATTGAATAATAATGAGAGCCCTGGGAGAACATACATCCATGAATATTACTCACTATTTTCCCATCATAACATTTATATGTTGGTTGTTTTCTAGATATCTCAAGTCAAAAGTTCGTCATAGAAAAACCCCAATTTCTATGCTAAGATGACAGGATATGTGGAGATCCTGAGAGAACAGCTAATATGTACCTGACACAGCACAACAGAGTGAAATAAAATGTATGGAAGTTTGTCTGCTCAGGGCCTCTGAACACTGAAGACATTTTTGTCACATTTTTATCTGACTTATACACCGTCCATTGAAAACAGCTCTAAGACCCACTTTTGGGCCTCAACCCACAGGTTGAGAACCACTGCACTAGTAGACTGCATTGGGAGCTTGATCCTTTACAGATTGCTCTTATATCATGGAGAATAAGTGACACAGGATACCTCAGGATGAATTTATCATTTAGAAAAAGTCAAAACCAGAGCTGGACTGATCAGGAATGTTGTGATTTAACTGACTAAAAGGCTGACTTGTCGTTTTTCAAATCAGTGTTCACTTAAACCTGCACATGAGCCAAAGACACACCGTTTGAATCACAATAAACACACAAATTGATTCACGATCCCTGTCCCGTACGCTGAGTGTCTTTACGCTCACCGGCACACAGAGGAGCCCTTCGCGCTCATATTTCCGTGCTCTCGCGCTTGTAGAGTGAATGTTTTTATCGAAGCCAAGGCTCCCTTCAGGCGCACGCACATGTTTGAAAATGATCTGTGGTCCGCGGCGCTACTGCCAGCTTGAATTGAATAATTTATTTATTTGACGAAGGCGGAGCTCAGCACCGAGGTGGCGGAGCTGAGCTCCGGTGGGCTCTGGCCCACTTTAACCCCTGGTCATAAGCACTGTCTCTTGAAATATTTATTTCATGAAGAATTTGTTCTTAAAAATTGATAAATCACTGATAATTGTCATTCATTCACTGACAAACATTTTAACCTGACAGGTCACAAATTCAAAGAAGACAAACTTATAAATGGGATAACACAAAAGTAAGAATTCAGTCTACTTGCTACAGTTCAGCCGACTCCAAAACCCTTAAAGCTCTTAGTTTTAAAGCAGAATCTGCAGCTGAATGACTGAATTCATGTACACAGGACACTGATGGAGTGGGTCTGAGCTCATTAATCTGTTGTTGTATAGTTGTAAGTTATGATCGAGGCACACCAGTGTGTCCTGCTGCTCCATTTGAGATCCACTGATGTGTCATTTTAACATTCAGAACACTGCAGTCAATCCAAACAAACCTGACCTTTGCTCAAAGTATAGCACCAGACACACAGCAGCCACAAAACAACTGATTTTCAATGGTTTTAAACTCCAGTGGGAAAGGCCATAAAACCTCACTTCAAAATAAAAATACAGAGATATTTAATTGCACCACAGCGAAGTGGTGTGGATTTACAGAGGCTGCATTTAATGCCACTTCCACACTAGGTTTAGCTCAAGGCCAGCTCAAGGTCAGATGTGAAAACAGGCTAAAGTATACATGTATCGAGCTTAAAAGTCGAAAATCTGTCATCGATCGTTTCATTTTCACATTAAGAACACATCAGATTTTATTTTTGTACATGGTATGCTCTATGGCACTCAAAACATGGATCAATCAGGGTACTTAGCCTTTCCGTTTCACTCCTTCAGTCAAATCATGCTGACAAAAATAACTTGGCCACAAAGGAAATGAAGAAGTCTGTGTCCTTCCCATTATGATTTACTCCCAAACAAGAAAGAGACTGAAATAATCATGAACTAGCTAGCTTAAGCGAGCTAATGAACCGAGCCTAGCTCAAAATGTGTGTAGTTACCTCCAAGTGACTTGGTGACAAGGGAGGAAATTCATTCGAGCTGGTTTATATACCCCACAGATAAACGAATATCGTTACTATGCTAATGTTTATGTTTGTAAGATGCTTGTTGTTGCTATGGTAACAGTGAAGGCCGTTTAGCCTTTAACTCATGTCCTCCTGCTTCTCTGCACAAAATAACCACACAGAGAAGTAAACAGATCAAGTAAAGTCAGAGAAGAAACCCCGATATCAGGAGAACATTTACACTGAGACTTTATTTCAGAAACAAATCCCAGTGGTCAGTAAATCTGTCCAGGCAGCAGAATACACATTCAATGTAATCAGACAAACTGCAGCTGCGAGTGTCAAAATACAGACATTATACTTACTTTAGTTTTATTTAAACTTAATTTTATATTTCAGTTTTTTTATTTTATTTTATTTTTCGTCTTTCATAATAACATTTTATTTATCAGTACCTTCAATAAAAGCTGCACAACTTTCAAGACTCAGGCAAAGCTCGTGTCTTGCTGCCACCCGCTGAATAAGGTGACGGGAGTTAGCCCCGAAGTTAGCTACAACTTCACCTCTGTAGCAGCAAACAAGTCCCCCCTGTGCATCCCAGGTCAGGACACTGACTGAATCTGAGTACTCCTTCCGCCGGCTGAGCCTGTTGTCTTTTAATATGCGCAGCAAAGTTCTCCAACCTAGGATTATTACATCTCTCATGGCAAGAGTAGCAAGAATGTCATTATATGACATTCAGAGGTGAGAGTAAAAGTTAACTAGCTCACTTCTTCTCTCCATTGTGTGTGTCTGTAAACATCTGATGTCACTACGGGAAGCCGTAGTGGACAAGGACAAGAACAAGTCAAAACGTGGTAAATCACTTTATTTTGTGCGCACGTTTTTAGCTAAAACGTGCGCACGCAGCAGTATTTCATGCGCACGTTTTATGATATCATACGCACGAACAAGTATTTCTTGCGCACGTTTTAAAATATCGTGCGCATGAGATAGTAAAACGTGCGCACGACTTATATTTTTTTTCTCCGGGGCACCTTAGGGGCTCCATACTTACTGGTCTCTCCTCTCTCTCTCTCTCTATTCCAGCGGCGCCTTCAGTCTCTCCTCTTCGTTGGTGTTGCTCCTCGAACCGATGTGTCTTGACTCTGCTTGTTTCTGCTTTTCTCTCGCTTTAGTCGTCTGTGAGATCAAAACAGAACAATGTCAGAAACACTGTCAAAACACATTGAACTCAAACTTCACTCATATTTTCCTCAGAGTCCAGCACTAAGACTTCCTCCTCATCAGCGAGGTAAATGTCTGAGTTTATAAGATCATGTCAGCGCAGCTCTACAGTATCAAACAGGAAGGACATCGGCCAGGACAACTTCACACTCTGTCATCTTTGATAGAGCACCACTCATGGATGAAGATTCAATGTGCTTCACAGAAAACACTGATGACTACAAGAACATTCAAGAACTTTACAATGAGCAAACAGAAGATATCAAAATAACACAAAGAAATCTTTCATGTAACTGAGGTTGGTTAAAATAATCATTAGACATTCATTCAAAGTGAAACCTGAAATTAACCAGAATAGAAAAATATTTCAACAAGCAAAAATTTTTTCATTGGTTATTGGTTATCAAACTAATCAACAAACTGTGCTGATTGTTGTAATTTACTAAGGTATATACAGCAGTGGTTTTATTCTATTTTGTTGTTGCTTAATGCACATCTAAGATCAGGCCAAAAGATCAAGACACACCATGTATGTATCATGAAAAACAGCCTCTTCACAGCACTGTAACGAACCAACTGTGAAATTCAAAGTAATTAACTGGCAGCAATTGAAAAGTAAGTTATTGTAAAACAAAATTAGTGTTGTAGCTGTAGAACTGAACACAGTAATTAAAATTTACTGTATATTTTATGATAGTAGTATTTTTGTAACTGTAAAATATAACACTGTAAATTTTATTTATCGTTTTTTTTATATTACAGTAATATTGTTGTAACTGTAAAATTAAATAAAGTCACTATGCACAGTACCTTACGGTGTTTTATGTAACAGTACTGTTATTGTAACTGCAAATCAAAACACAATATTAACCATGTGTTTTTTACAGTAGGGTTTTTGTAATTGTGAACCAAAAAGACAGTAAATATTTACTGTATTTTTAATTTACGGTTGTTTTTTTGTTTTTTTTTTTGCTGTAAACAGAAATTGCTACATACTGTATATTTGTTATTGTGATATTGTTTAACTGTAAAATAAAAATAATACTTTTTCAGTTGCTGCATTTGTGATTACATCATTATTGTTTTAACTGTAAATAAAATAATAACAGTAATTTCCAAATGTTGTATTTTGGTAACAAAAATAGCATTTTAACTCTATACTAAAAATTGTATTACTGTCTTTTAAAGTTACAATATTAATATCGTAACTGTTCTTATGATTCATGTTATGATGTAACTTATTGATTAAATTGGGACGACAAAAGATACATTGTCCTAGCTACTTATTTTTTGTGCATAACCACAAAACAATGGATATAATTATCCATACATAACATAAGCAAAAAGTATGATCACCATCAAGCTTGTAAATCATATTACAATATAATTAGCCATAATATCCATAAAACAGTGGCAATAACATGTCAACAAAACACTATTTTTGTATAGGACATGCTGTAAACATTTGTGTTCTCCGAGTACACAAAGACTCCTTAAAACAATGGATATAAATATCCAGAGATAACATAAACAAAACCAGATCACCATTACGTTTCTAGAACATGTTGTAAACATGTATAATATTATAATATTACTAACCACAATATCCATAAAAACAGTCAAAACAGTGGCAATAACATGTCAACAAAACACTATTTTTGTATAGGAACATGCTGTAAACATTTCTGTACTCCAAGTACACAAAGACTCCTTAAAACAATGGATATAAATATCCAGAGATAACATAAACAAAACCAGATCACCATTACGTTTCTAGAACATGTTGTAAACATGTATAATATTATAATATTACTAACCACAATATCCATAAAAACAGTCAAAACAGTGGCAATAACATGTCAACAAAACACTATTTTTGTATAGGACATGCTGTAAACATTTCTGTACTCCAAGTACACAAAGACTCCTTAAAACAATGGATATAAATATCCAGAGATAACATAAACAAAACCAGATCACCATTACGTTTCTAGAACATGTTGTAAACATGTATAATATTATAATATTACTAACCACAATATCCATAAAAACAGTCAAAACAGTGGCAATAACATGTCAACAAAACACTATTTTTGTATAGGACATGCTGTAAACATTTGTGTTCTCCGAGTACACAAAGACTCCTTAAAACAATGGATATAAATATCCAGAGATAACATAAACAAAACCAGATCACCATTACGTTTCTAGAACATGTTGTAAACATGTATAATATTATAATATTACTAACCACAATATCCATAAAAACAGTCAAAACAGTGGCAATAACATGTCAACAAAACACTATTTTTGTATAGGACATGCTGTAAACATTTGTGTTCTCCGAGTACACAAAGACTCCTTAAAACAATGGATATAAATATCCAGAGACAACATAAACAAAACCAGATCACCATTACGTTTCTAGAACATGTTGTAAACACGTATAATATTATAATATTACTAACCACAATATCCATAAAAACAGTCAAAACAGTGGCAATAACATGTCAACAAAACACTATTTTTGTATAGGACATGCTGTAAACATTTGTGTTCTCCGAGTACACAAAGACTCCTTAAAACAATGGATATAAATATCCAGAGATAACATAAACAAAACCAGATCACCATTACGTTTCTAGAACATGTTGTAAACACGTATAATATTATAATATTACTAACCACAATATCCATAAAAACAGTCAAAACAGTGGCAATAACATGTCAACAAAACACTATTTTTGTATAGGACATGCTGTAAACATTTCTGTACTCCAAGTACACAAAGACTCCTTGCCTCTTAGATCCACCACCCAGTCCATCAGTTCCATAGTGCTGTTCCACAGCAACATCCTGAAAATTAAACAATCATTGTGAATAAGAAATGTTTAAACAACCCATATTTGTGCAAGTATGCCAAAAGCAATGCTGTACTGCAGCTTTACCGCGGTATTTCCTTTAAAAAAACTTTAATTATAGTGCTGTGATCATAACACCAGGTTTACACTGGATGCTAAAGCGCCGTGAAGTGGCGCGCCCATGAAAATCATGCTCGAGCTGCAGCCCTCCCATTCACACCAGGGGGGTATTCCAGAAAGGAGGTTCAATAAACTCTGACTTTAACCCTGAACTCTGAGTTGACTTCCTCCGTGAAGTGAAACTCGGAGTTTTCAGTTCAAGAACAGCTGATCTGCGTTAGGTAAGTCGACCCTGAGTATATTAACTCTGAATTGAGCTAGTGCCTGACAACCAGTAGAAAGCCATAACCAATGGAGCTCTGATACTGTGATTCACCATGGCAACAGGGGAAAAAACAGGAAGCAGACAGATGCGGCCGTCTCTTCATTTTGAATTCAACATCACTTTCTTCTATATTAGTCTTTGAGGAGGTGGTTGGATGTTGTTCATTTTTTTATTTTATTTTAGGCTCACTATTTTATTTCATTCTATTTTATTTAGCCTAATTAAAAAAACACAAATGAAATATAAAACAGTCTTATGATGGCTCACCCACAAAGTATAAGTTTATTCAGTGGATATTTTAACTTGTAGTAGCTGTTTAACATGTCTCCTAACATCCTGCTGAGTAGATGAACGGTGGTCACGCCCACCTCCACCACGTCCCAGAGCAGCTGGTACTCGCATCATAACTAGGCAAAATAGCAGGCTGTCTCACGTTGCAGAACAGCGCTGCACAGAAGCTCCCAAATGAAAAAACATTATTGATTTCTGAATGAATGGATATGTCGCTTATGTTTTGGCATACTTTTGTTTTTTTTCTTTTTGACCTGGCACACCAGGACTGTACAATGGTAGGGGAAACACTGGTTCAAATTGGCATCTAAATGACTTTTTAATATATATATAATTGAAAGTATGGTGGTTATGATCAGAACTAAAGTGAAAAAAAAGCAGAAAAAAATACAAGTGACATTTTTAGGCTGTTTTAGAAGGGGACAAAAATGTCCCTTTTCAGAAATTAGGGAGTATTTTAGCTACAGAATGAAAAATTTCATAGTATATGATGTGTGTTTGAAATTTGAAAATTAGTCAAAAAAATGCTCAACTGGACCAAATATGATGAGGATCACTATTTCCAGTTTGAAATGAGTGGAGAAAATGACAGAATGAAATGACAAAAATGTCCCCATCAGGTATGAGAGTGGAGACCCAGGGGGATATGTGTTTTAATTTCTTTGTTTTCTTTCCTTCCTTCCCTTCTTCCCTCCCTCCTCCCCCCCTCTTTCCTTCCTTCCCTTCTTCCCTCCCTCCTTCCTTCCTTCCCTTCTCCATTCCCTTCTTCCTCCACCCCCTCTTTCCTTCCTTCCCTTCTTCCCTCCCTCCTTCCTTTCCTTCTCCATTCCTTCCCTTCTTCCCTCCACCCCCTCTTTCCTTCCTTCCCTTCTTCCCTCCCTCCTCCCCCCCTTCTTTTCTTCCTTCCCTTCTTCCCTCCCTCCTTCCTTTCCTTCTCCATTCCTTCCCTTCTTCCCTCCACCCCCCTCTTTCCTTCCTTCCCTTCTTCCCTCCCTCCTCCCCCCCTCTTTTCTTCCCTCCCTCCTTCCTTTCCTTCTCCATTCCTTCCCTTCTTCTCGCCACCCCTCTTTTCCTTCCTTCCCTTCTTCCCTCCCTCCTTCCTTTCCTTCTCCATTCCTTCCCTTCTTCCCTCCCTCCCTCCCCCCCATTTTCTTCTTTTCCTTCTTCCCTCCCTCCTTCCTTCCCTTCTCCATTCCCCTTCTTCCCTCCTCCCCCCCTTTCCTTCCTTCCCTTCTTCCCTCCCTCCTCCCCCCGTCCTTCCCTTCTCCATTCCCCTTCTTCCCACCTCCCCCCCTCTTTCCTCCCTTCCCTTCTTCCCTCTCTCCTCCCCCCCTCTTTTCTTCCTTCCCTTCTTCCTTCCCTCCTTCCTTTCCTTCTCCATTCCTTCCCTTCTTCTCTCCACCCCCCTCTTTCCTTCCTTCCCTTCTTCCCTCCCTCCTTCCTTTCCTTCTCCATTCTTCCCTTCTTCCCTCCCTCCCTCCCATTTTCTTCTTTTCCTTCTTCCCTCCCTCCGTCCTTCCCTTCTCCATTCCCCTTCTTCCCTCCTCCCCCCCTCTTTCCTTCCTTCCCTTCTTCCCTCCCTCCTCCCCCCCCCTTTCTTCTTTTCCTTCTTCCCTCCCTCCTTCCTCCCTTCTCCATTCCTTCCCTTCTTCCCTCCACCCCCCCTCCTCTTTTCTTCTTTTCCTTCTTCCCTTCCCTCCTTCCTTTCCTTCTCCATTCCTTCCCTTCCTTCTCTCCACCCCCCCTCTTTCCTTCCTTCCCTTCTTCCCTCCCTTCCTTCCTTCCCTTCTCCATTCTTTCCCTTCTTCCCTCCTCCCCCCCTCTTTCCTCCCTTCCCTTCTTCCCTTCACCCCCCTCTTTTCTTCCTTCCCTTCTTCCCTCCTCCCCCCCTCTTTCCTCCCTTCCCCTTCTTCCCTCCCTCCTTCCTTCCCTTCTCCATTCCTTCCCTTCTTCCCTCCCTCCCTCCCCCCCCATTTTCTTCTTTTCCTTCTTCCCTCCCCTCCTTCCCTTCCCTTCTCCATTCCCCTTCTTCCCTCCTCCCCCCCTCTTTCCTTCCTTCCCTTCTTCCCTCCCTCCTCCCCCCCTTTTCTTCTTTTCCTTCTTCCCTCCCTCCACCCCCCTCCTCTTTTCTTCTTTTCCTTCTTCCCTCCACCCCCCTCCCTCTTTTCTTCTTTTCCTTCTTCCCTCCCTCCTTCCATCTTTCCTGTCTTCAGGAGTGGACAAAACTGCAGTGATCACTAACTGCATTAACTACAGCACACTGCAGTTAATGCTTGTCTGTCAGCTGATAGTTTTAGTTCATAATGTCGAGGTTTTCAATATATAATATGTATCCAATTTATGCCTCAACATAATCCAATAAAGATTAATTTAATAAAGGGAATTTAATAAATGCTGACTATCTCTTCAGTGGAAAGTAGTTAAATATTATTTAGACTAAGATTTTAAACTAACTTTGACAAATAAAAAACCGAAACCCATCTTCATAGATATAATGGCTAGTATCAGAACCTCACCTTAATCTAGCTGTTCTGCCAGTCAAATGCAGAGAAGGCATTCATGAAGGAAACCACGTGTGGATTTATATCAGATTTCTTTCGCTTCACAGTCCTGCCAGTTTTCCCGCTTGTCTGGACCTTGGCTGTGCACTTGATGGAATCTGGATTGATCCTGGCAAGGAACCTAATAGAAATGAAAATGGAAGTTAATTTATCTCTTGGCCAGTTTGATGAGCATATCATCTTAACAGAAGTCCTCTCAGGACAGATCAAGAAGTTTATAGAAATCAACCTGAAAGGATATGAACTTTAAGAGTCAAATATTTTCTTGTCAAGGTGCCCCCTATCTGTTAAAACATAGAAATTTCTGTTTTTTTTACTTTTTTTTTTTTTTTACTTATGCCATCTGAAATAGCATTTATTTGTAAAGTTAAACTGCCACAAGAGTTACCCGACTATATTCTCTGCGTATGTCCACTTAGTTTTATTTCCTCTCCAAATCTGCTTTTATTGAATGACAGGTTTACCTAGTGCAATGAGCCTTGGGGTGCTGGGGAGGACCAACTGTTCCTCTGCATCGGCAGGAGTTGTTGTCACCTATGAGTATTAGAATTTAGATTAACAAAAGCACAGAAAAGCACTTCACGCAATTATTACAGAAAGAATACCTACACAGTAAAAAGAGTGCTTTCCACTGTATAGAATCAGCTCAAACCGACTCCCCTTTTTAGTTTTACAATGGGCAAAAGTAGTAGCTAGTACCTGGTATCTTTTTGGTATAACCTCTGTTGTGGTTCAGAGAGAACAGAGGCGATGCCAAAAGAAAGATGTGAGAACTCTGCAGACAACAGTACTTTCATTGTCTCATATTGCATAGAAGATCCTTAATGTCATTAACAAAGTTTTAAAATAGCCATTATAAATGTGTATTGAATCAATGTTGCAACTGTATCGTTTATTTCTCACTTAACATGTTAACAGTAATGATTTTTATTGGACCCTGGGGGTAAAATAGATAGTTTCCCCACCATTGTCATTGCTCTTTAAAGCTCTCCTAAGCAGAGTGGTGGACATCACTATGACATCATGCTACAGTAAAATGAAAGGGTACTATCTGCTTTGGATAATGAAACACACTACCAGAGTCTAGTATAGTAGTGAGTTAGTGACAATCTTGTTTCAATGAGAAAGTGACAACAGATAGCAATTAAATCATTTAAACATTTTGATTAGCAGTCCAATGCACATTCATCTGATGAATCCAACAAGGCACCAACATGGTAAAGAAAAACAAAATTGTGAGTGGGTTGAAATACTGCAAGAGCCAAGTGTTCACAATAAAAAAAAGAACTATTTACAATAAGAGTTACTGAAGACCATTATGATAACTTACATCAGCAAGGATGAGAAGGGCATCCTCTGCTTCTTTGAAATGTGTCATCATCACCAGGAGTGCTGCAAGGACCATCTGTGCCCTCTCGGTCTTCCTTCAAAGCATCTTTCAGAAGAGCTTTAACTTCATTGGTCCAACTCATCAGCTGACATCTGAAGTACTCCAGGAGCCTCTTCCCCTTTTAATCCATGTCGTCCTTCAGTCTGGTGTACAGGTCAACACCAGTCAGGGTGGTGAAGTGGGAAAGTAAGAACTTCCAAGACAGGAGAAATGGCCACCGTTTACTTATGTCCAGAATGCTGGTGGATGGGTCTGCATTGATGTCCTCTCGCTGTTTTAGATATGTGATTGTCATAAGCTCCTTTACCCTTCCTCTCTCAGCTGCCCTTAGCCCCCTCTTGAGTAAATATATCCATCATTTCTTTCCCTCTTTTCTTCAAGTGAATCAGCTGTTTCCCCTCTGGGTACTCCTGTGGCTGCCAGTTAATACAACCATAACTGTCCATTCTAGCACATTTGGCAGGTGGTGGCGGCTGGTCATCATCACTTGTTTGTGACCTTCTGGGCCTCCTCAGGCGGGAGAGTGTGTTGTCTCTATTGACATATTCAACTCTGGTCTTCAGCCGCTGCAGTAAACTGAAGTATCCACATCCAATCTTTTCCCCCTCCTCAGTGTTATCTGAAAAGCTGCCAGGATACATCTGAGTTCTAGCTTTTGCTACCTGTTGTGCAGTCTTTGCGTGTCGGGTTCAAGCAGTGTTCTCTCATGGAATCGACAATGACTTTAACCATGTGTCGGCGATCCCCTGGCTCTGGACGATACCAGCATCAATGGCTCTTTTGAGAGAGGGCCTCATTTTGTCCCACTGCATCTGAAATCTTTCCACCCAATTGCTGTGTCCATGTGGACTGGTTAATTGACTGGTGGAAGGTTCATCTGAGAATGACCGAGAGGGGGAAGACACAGTACTAGGGGAAGAAACAAGTGAAGAGGTGGTCGACTGGGGACTTTTTGGATCTGCATAACAAATCCACATAAGCACAAAAAGGACAATAGTTAATAATGTCTCATTCCTACATTTTTCATCTTAATAGAGCCATTATCATCAAGATACAATTGCAATGAACATTAACATGTAAAAGACACAGCTTACCACTTATGAAAGAATTAATCAATCTTCTGCACTGAATGGGTGACAGTAGATGACTGATGTCCGCCTCTTTAATAAACTGAAGATCATCTGGCCCTTCCACACCCAAGGTGGTTTCCAACTCGTGAACCACTGCTTCCACCTTCTCCCTCTGTAGCTGTGGTAGCACAACTCTGTATAGCATGTTCAATGAAGTCCATGAAGTCTTTTACCTGTAACACACTGAATGGTGCAAGGCAATCAAGTTCAGACCAAACTGATTATATGTGGCCAATGGATCATAGTCTGCTAGACTGTCCACAGACACACACTCATAATGAGCATTTAGACTGTTTTTGTAGACAGTGTACACCAAGATCCAAAACACGGACTGACTGATACCAGCTCAATGACAAAATGGCAGACATGCTTGATTAATCAGTATGAGCACTAATTTTCCCAAACTTCATGGCAAAAGTTATTCTGCTGGCCACTTACCCATTTCCACCATATGGGTAGTCATTACTGGTACCATGCATTTACTTTTTGTTCTTTTAAAGCAATGGTTAGATTATTTCATTGTTGAAACAATATTAAGGAGCCTTACTGTTAGCAAAAATACTTTAAGCCGAGTCAACATGTCTATCACAATTTTTGATGCTAGATAGCAAAATGTCACACATTACTGTTATGCTTTTCTTTCATACCATGTAATCTAGAGGCCTATTATGGTAATGAAGTTAAAAGAACGGTAATGAGTATGAACAGTTTCTTTATTGACAATCCCATATATTACATTAAACAACGAATTTTTATAAGAATGTAGTTTTAGGCCAACATAAATTCCTTTGTATGAAAATCTAAGCAAAGTGAGGAAAGAAGGATGTGCAAAGAGCTCTGGTGCAGAAACACAGAACAACTCAGAACTTATTGTGAGGAACCAGATAAAGGACAGAGAGAGATAGGCCTAAATAACTACTCTCACTCTATGGAGGGCCTGAGCTTCTGTTGTTGCTAAGTCAAAAGGTTGTCAAAGCTCTCCTTTTGACAACAACTTTGTATAAAATTATAATTATGTGGTCTTTTATCAGCTCTGCAGTGTGGTTTGCTGGTTTGGAAAGAGGCTTGTGTGTATGTTTTAAGAATACATTTTGATGGCAGAGTGACCATTTTTAACTTTGCAGAGGCGGTTGGATCCACCTAATTCAATGTCTGTGATCAGACAGATCCACCGTGCCAAACTCCAATCTACAACGATTGTGCTCGGCTCAAAGCGAGGCGGCTCAACCACTTAAACTTAAGACAAACTCAGTTCCAACAAATGCTGCACCATGAGACAGAAAAATGTTAATTGAACTTCAAAAGGAAGATGTATCCGCAATTCACAGTTTGTCCATCATCAACTAAAATAATGTTAGATATACAACTTAAACTTGTGTCTTATATAACATATTGGTCTTAAGTAGGGATGCAACGGTTACTGGTAAAATGGTAAACCGCGGTAAAATTTCAGACGGTTTAGTATGACCGTGTCCTGTTTAAATTACCGGTAAACCGAGTTTGATTACCACACTGTGTCAATAAACTCACCGTGATTGCTGCTCACTTGCCTGGAAAAGCCAGAACTATGTGTCTGCTCCTCAGTAAAGCAGAGAGTATTTCCCCCTCGAGACAGACAAAGTCTGAAGTCTGGTCGAATTTTGGATTTTACAAAGATGCCGAGGGTCAACTGATTAAAGAACGGTCCCCTGTCTAAAACACAAAACTGTTGCCTGGCAGGTGAAAAAGATGTGCGTGATTAAAACTGCTGTAACTCCTCGAGTAAATGAGCTGACTGAGCCGGAGAGAGTGAGAGTGAGAAGATTCAGTGAGCCATACCTGAGTGAATTATAGGTGATTTATCAGTATTTTCTGTGTAAATAATGTATAAATGTTGTAAATAATAGCATTAGTATCATTCTGGAGTGTGTTCTTGACGTTCTTTTGACGTCTAATTGCCGTGTTTTGTGAATAGATCGTCTTTTTCCGTCATTGTTCGTGTTTTATGGATTTCATTCAAAAAGTTAAAAAAACGCCTGGACATGGTCTGATATAACGAGCTGTTAACATGGACACTAATGCTGTAGGCAGACAAAAATCTGTGAGTGTATGTAAAATAGGTTAAGTTTATTTTAGGTCATCTCAGAAACTTTCAACATGTTCATTTACAATTGTTTATGAAGAGAATCCTGTTTAGAGTTCAAATCTGTTTTTTCTTTTCCTTGTCATTACACACAGTTTAAGCATTTATACATAACATAATAATGACAAATACTTGCCAGAATTGTTACTTTTATTTCTCAGGAAAAAAGGGTAAAAAATTAACTAAAGGGACATTTCCTGACACATTTATTGACAAAAAAGACAAAAGCCCTGTTATAATTGTAATATTAAAGGGGTTAAATGATTTCAAGTGTGTGCAAAAGTACTTTTTGAACATTTTGAGCACACTGCAACAATACCGCGATAATAATGATAACCATGATAATTTTGGTCACAATAACCGTGATATGAAATATTCATACCGTTACATCCCTAGTCTTCAGGTCAAAATATTCACTGCTATCTAGTTGCTTAATGGTATGCTCAGAAGTAGCGTACCTACAATTTATTAACGCTTGTTCTTACCTATTTCCTCAAGACAAGATTCTGTTGCACATTGGCCATTCATAAACTTAAAGTTTCCCTTTGAAAGCCTCCTAACTATTGCCAACTGTTGTACATAAATTCTGATCTTAATTTATCAGTTTTGCTAAGTATGGTCCTTCTTAGGTCTTAATGCCAAACAAACACTTTATCTCTCTCAGTATCGGCAGGGTTTTATTTTATTTTGTTTTTAGAGAAAGTTGACTGAGTTCAAATTTAGGGAAAATCTCTTTAAGCTTTCTTGAGAGCAATAGGGACTGACATACTGA
>JBAMNC010002064.1:0-108117 GCA_037902135.1 Cetoscarus ocellatus
TTTTCTCAGTGCAGCACCCAAGCCAACCACTGCGCCAATAGATGGCGGTGTTGCACCTTTTTCTGCTTTGCTGTCACAAAGTTTTCCTGTAGTGTTTTTTTACCGTCATAAAGAAAAGTTGAGGTGATGAGATGAGAAAAACACTTGTTTGTGGTTTTCTAGTTGTGTATGGGAAAGTTTCGGTTCTACTTGAGCGTGACACTGAACATTAGGAACGACCAGAGACTATATTTGATCTTAAAGAAATCCCCTGCAGTGAATATTGTATACCCTTGTTAATGAATACTCGTCTTTCTGTCTTCTTTATTTGACAAACAGAAATCTATCCACAGCAGTGTGACTAAAGAGATTGTCAAGAAATGGAGTGTGTAGGTTTGTGGATATCTGTCAGTCTCAGCAGCTGCTTCATTTTGTCAAAGGGGAATTATATTTGACAAAGTCAAGCTCAATTTTAATATGATCACAGGAGGACTTTGCTTCTGCCAAGATTTCTTCTCACTTCAGAGTGGAGTCTTTGGTTTATATAGCTGGATAACGATGTAAGGCAATGCTTTATGTCTCATTTTAACTCACCTAGTTTGACAAAAGTTCTACTGTTACACTTTTATACTGTGATTTAAAATATAGTAGAGACCCCTGCTCTAACTCTGGTCTAAGGTGGGATTGTTACGTGTATAACAGTTGTCATTATTAAGGTAAAACCACCAGAATTTACTGTTCAGAAATGAACAACTAAAGAGTTGTTTTCACAACTCAAAAATAATCAGGGATGCACACAAGAAGATTAAAACCTCCATAAAAACTTAATCCAGATCATCTAAAGAAGTGAGACAACCATCGAGCAGAGACATTCCTGTGATAGAAGTGCAGTGATTGGTCAAGAGGAAGGGCTTGGGGATAATTCATGGTAGTTTGATGGCAGAAATCTTATTTTTAATGGTAAATCCTTTAAGCTGGGGTATGTCACTGCAGTGGAAGCAACTCCCATGTTTCCAGTAAGTGCTGAGCACCACCCCTTCCCTTATGCCCCACCAGTCCATTGGATTTGTGCCTTTAGCTGCTACTAGCATTATGCTAACGTAATTTTATCTGCATCTTCAAAAGAGCTGCAAACCACACATCCCTTCATTAAGTTATCATAACCTGTACAGTCTGAGCAATAACAGAAGATGATTTAAATATTAAAAGCACATATACCTAAGTATGGCGTCCAATAACAACATCATCCCTGAACTGAGCCCTGATTGGCAGAGACGATGTCCGTCTAGATTTTGTAAAGCCCTATTCGGATCCAGGATGTGGTGGACATGTCTGATGGTCCCTCAGGTGGCTTCAGTAATAGAGTCTTTTTTTCGTTTGGACCAGTGACCAGAAAATAACCTGCAAATTGACAGGAAAAAGTAATAAAAGAATAAAAAAACATCTGCTAAACAAAAGTTAAAGATAATTCATTCACAAAACAAGCGATGCCCGATAGACTTGATCTTGGGCTATTTAATTAGATTAGATTACATAGATATTTATTTCAAACCAAACAAATTATTTCTCATATAAAACATAACATGAAAACAATCCACAGGACACCATACAACCATAAAGCCAACAGACAAAAACTACAACAAACACAACAACAATTGCGGTTTGAAAAGGGGCTAGAAGAAGCAGAGCTTATATATTTCCGGCCCCAACACAATAACAACATTAATACCACAAATCACAAAACACAAAGTCGCTCTCCAAAAACCCCTCATCCCCACAATCATCCCATCAGTTTACATCATTTTTCCTTCCTTCTCCTCCCTGTTATAAATTTCAAACACTCCTTTTCTAAACTTCCTTTTGAATTGATTGACATTATAACTGAGTTTAACCTCAATGTCTAAATTGTTCCATAAAATGACCCCTTCAACAGATATACACATACGTTTGAGAGTTGATCTCACCTTTGTTGTTTCAGTTTGAGTTTTCCTATTAAGTCATATTTTCTACAACCGTCCCTCTCATGAAATAGATTCTGAATTGTGTTTGGAAGAAGATTATTACTTACTTTATAAATAATTTATGCAGTTTTAAATTTGACCAAGTCAAAAAAGTTTAATGCAGATGCCTTTAAAAAGATTAGACTGGTGTGATCATGGATCCTTGCATTAAATACTGTTCTTATAGCTCTTTTTTGGAGTATGTATAGAGGCAACAAGTTGGTTTTGTAAGTATTACCCCATACTTCCACACAGTAACTCAGATAAGGCAAAACAAAAGAATAATATAAAATAAGTAGAGACTGTTGATTGAGTATAGACCTAGATCATCTCATAACACCAACACTCTTTGCGATCTTGGAACAAACATGGCCAATATGGGGTTTCCAGCGGGTATTTTCATCAATATTCACACCTAAAAATGTGGTATGGTCCACTCTTTCAATAGTTACATTATCAATAGTTATTTGTACCGGAAGGTCAGTTATACGTCTACCAAAAAGCAAAATGTTTGTTTTGTTCAAATTTAGTGACGATTTGTTTGAGTCAAACCAATCTTTCAATTTCTTCAATTCCTGTGTGACTTCTTTTAAAAGCTGCTGCAAATCCTCACCAGAACATATCATGTTGGTATCATCCGCGAAAAGTACAAATTTAATATTTCTTGATACCTCACAGATATCATTAATATACAAAATGAAAAGGATTGGCCCCAATATTGACCCTTGTGGTACACCACATGTGATGTCTCTTTCCTTGGAAATATAATTGCCAACCTGGACAGACTGTTTCCTATTAGCTAGATAGCTTCCCAGCCAGCTCAGAACAGTCCCCCTAATACCATGTCTCTCCATCTTTTTTAACAAAATGTCATGGTTTCTTGTGTCAAAGGCCTTTTCCAAATCAATAAAAACTCCAATGGTAATCCTCCCTTTATCTAAATGTGTGGTTATTTCTTCCATTAAATCAATCAGTGCATGTGACGTGGATCTGTTTTTTCTGAACCCATATTGTCCGTTAGATAATATTTTATGTTTCTCTATAAAAATATTTAATCTTATAGTGAAGAGCTTTTCCAGAATCTTAGAGAATTGTGGCAGTAAGGAAACTGGTCTGTAATTTGTAAATAAATGTCTATCACCTGATTTGTATAAAGGGATTATTTTAGCAGTTTTCATATTGTTTGGAAATTTTCCTGATTGAAAGGACAAGTTGCAGATGTGAGTAAAAGGCTTCAAAATTCCATCAATAACTTTTTTCAATATTACCATATCAAGCCCATAAAAGTCTGTTGATGTTTTGTTCTGACAATTCTTTATGATTTCCATAATTTAATTTTCATCTACAGGATTCAGGAACATTGAACTTGGATTTCTATCTATTAGATGGTCCAGAGCCTGGTTTCTAGTTGGGAACCTTTAGTAATCTTTTGTGCCAGGTCAGGCCCAATCCCAACAAAGAATTTGTTGAAACCATCCACCACTTCTTCCATGTTACTAATGGTCTTGTCATTATCCACAAAATACTCCGGATATTTCACCCCCTTTGATCCATTTCTAACAACTGAGTTGAGCACCTTCCATATACCCTTAACATTGTTTTTATTACTTTCCAGTAATTTAGTTTAGTAGTCTTTTTTACAGTTCCTCACAATATTAATTAATTTGTTTTTGTATTTTTTGTATTTGGATGCAGCCTCTTTAGTTCTATATTTAATAAACTGTTTATATAGAGGATTTTTCTGCTTGCATGCATTTATTAGCCCTTTTGTTTGCCATGGACTCTTTGCATAGTTTTGTTTATTCTTAAATTTTTTAATTGGGCAGTTTTTGTCATACAATTTTTTGAATATTTCTAGAAATATTTCATAAGCTTTATCACAGTCATTTTCCTGAAGTATTGATTCCCAATTCTGAGTAATTAGGTCGGCTTTGAGAGCTTTAATAGATTCTTCTGTTCTAACTCTATTATACAGACATGTGTCAGTATTCTTTACCCTTTTATACTTGATATCATACACTACAAAAACTGGAAGGTGATCACTAGTATCATTGAGCAGTAGTCCACTGATTGTATCATTAACCAAAGTATCAGTAAAGATGTTATCAATTAAAGTAGCACTATAAGAGGTTATTCTGCTAGGTCTGGTGGTTTTTAGGAACAGACACATACTAAACATCACATCCACAAATTCCTCTGTTGATTTATGCTTCTTGGCATGTAGAAGGTCAATATTATAATCCCCACATACGAACAGGTCCTTATGATTAGTTATGGTAAACAGTTTTTCCATGCCTTGAATAAATCAATGTTTGAACCCGGAGCCCTATAAATACAACTTACAATGATATTCTTTATCTTTTTCAAGTGGATTTCGACCGTTACACATTCAAATACATCTTCTACAGCCAGTGACATAATTTCTATTATTTTACAGTCAGAATTTTTGTCAATGTAAAGAGCAACACCACCTCCTTTTTTGTTTTGTCTGTTTGTGTAAAACATTTCATAACCACACATATTAAAATCTGTACCTTTTTCAGTTCTTAACCAGGTCTCATACATGGCTATTATGTTGAATGGTGAATCAAATTGCTCTAAATAATCTTTAATGGAATTATAATTTGTATACAGACTTCTGCTGTTGAAGTGAATTAATGTAATCTTATTTTCTGTATTGATCATTCTACTAAATTTCGTTTCTGTAAAATATCTACAATCAATGTTAGTATTACCAAAGAAGTTATTATCAGGATCAATTTCATTCACCATATTTTGCCGATTATAATCCGTGTACGTGAAAGTTTCCAGTTCCAAACTATCACAATCAATACATAAGGAAGTTTCACTCTCCACCTCATCCTCAGATGACTTCAAGTGGTCACCTTCAACACCACTCATATGCAACCATTTCCAAAAGTTGATAAAAGGAGAAATAATCCGAGATGTTGGGCGAGGAGCAAGAGCGACACAAAGAAAAGACAGACAGACAAATAGAACACATAGATTCATACACAGACACACAAAAACCTACACACAACCACATAAAGCTGAAAAGCAGGGTAATTTAGCAATCCAGCACAGAATCAGATTGCTGCACAGTTCAATGAGTAGAAATAAGTAGAAGTAAGAGGGCCCCTCTTCTACAAAAATATCCAGGCAAAGGGAAAGGAAAGCCTCATCACACATCTACATAGGTACTTGCATAAGCTTACATGCTGATGAAGCTTAATGAACCAAAATCATTCACTTTTTAATCATAAGAACAATAACCACGTAAAACAAGGTAATATTAAATTAACCAAAATATGCAAAAGCATTTTAAATTAATTGAAATGATACGTTATTCCATTATCATTTTTTCTATTACATTATTCCATCATAATTGCATTAGTACCTCTGCTTGTGTCAAGAAATCAAACCACCCGATCGTTACCAGCCTTGGCTTTGCGACAGTTTTGTCTTTACGACAGTCTTTACGGAGTGTCTTGAGTGCCTGAATTTACGGCAAACATATGCTTCCCGGGTGCCGTGTAAGTCTCAGTACGTTGATTTAACCAAGAAAACATTATCTGTGGTTATTTATAGACTATAAAATTAAAAAATAAGAAAAACAAACCTAACGCAAAACCTGAAGAAATCCTTCAATCAGAGTAAGTCGCTTCTGACAACTTTCAAACATTGGCAAAGTTACTCACGACTTTATCCCGGGGAGAAAGAAGATGAGGAGGATGGGGAGGAGAGATGTTTAAAGAAGGATTCAGCTTCTTCAGAAGAGTTAAATACTTTTGGCTTGTCCTCTAGGATCACTCTCAGCTTGGCAGGATACAACAGAGAGTACTTTATGTCAGCGGTGCGAAGAGACTTTTTAATAGCATCAAACTGCCGACGTTTCTTCACCAGCCCAGCGCTGAAGTCTGGATACACATGGATACGCGCACCCATATGGATGAGCTCACCTTTCACTCTGGCCAGGTGTAAAATCTTCACTTTATCCTGGAAGAGAAGAAACCTGACCAGGATGGGACGTGGAGCAGCGGAGTTTGTGTTGAAACTGAAGGTGGGTGAGCGATGGGCTCTTTCGATAACCGGCTCCACTGGAAAGTTGTCCTTCCCCAGGAGTTGAGGGATCAGCTGGTTCATGAAGGCCATCACGTCTCCCCCTTCCTTGCGCTCCGGTATGCCGATGAAACGCAGGTTAGTTGGCCGGCTTCTGTTCTCGGCTTCCTCTGCTTTATCCCTCAGGTAGATGTTCTCCTTTTCCAACGCTTGCACACGTTTTGCCAGATCACTAATGTTGTCTTCATTGGCACTCACTCGCTGATGTACCTCCGTTATTTGATCACACAATGATGATAATGATCCCTGGATATTGTTAAGGCTAGTTTGAACGGTCTCAATTTTACTGTCAAAGTGAGCCGTCATATCCACTTTCATCTGTAGAATTGATTGCGAAATTGAATGGAGATTGATCTCGTCCGCCATGACGCTGAGCAAACAATTCGCTCACTACAGAAGGCAGTATCTCTCCACAGGAAGGCTCAGTAGCAGACGGGGCCAGAAATTGTATTTTGGGGGGCATCAATACGTGTTTCCTCTGGTCTCAAGTCCCACTCTGAGCAGCAAAGGCACTCCTCCTCTGTTGTGTTTGCCGTGCAATGTCCACAACACCACCAGTTAGCCCCCATTCGTGGACGTGCAGTGGTTGCTTGTTCTCTGGCCAGCTGTTCAGCTCTTTCCCTCTGCATCCTCCTTTCAAATAGCTCTTCGTCGGTATATTCTGGCTCAAAACGATACGGGCATCCATTATACTCAAAGTCATCGTCAGACACTTCTACATCGGATAAATATTCCGCCATGTTGCACAAAAGTAGTCGTGTAGCCGTGTAGCCTAGCAACAACAGCGGCTCTACTCATGTTCTTGTCTATGACGTCACCAAAAGTTACCCATCCTTGTAAAGCCCCAGATGACCATAACAACAAAGTTGAGCTAACATGGTGATAACACTGGCCATTCATTTATAAAATGTAGCTGAAATGAGCGAGTTTCACAGCAGATAATGTCTAATTTAGGGGCTTCGATTTCTGGCCCCGTCTGCTACTACGGCATGAGGAAAAATGCCGTCGGATGGATCTAAATTGCTCGAAAACGGCCAAAATTGTCTGGGTGAGTCTACGAGCGTATTTAATCCTAAAAATAAGGTCCAGGTGTCAAAAAACCGAACTTATCCTTTAAGCAGCCCAAATTAGTCAAGCAATCTGAAGTCTGCAACAGACGTTCACTGAGTCGTGGCCATCTTGTCCGCCACATCCTGGAGCCTATTCAGCTCCAGGATGTGGCGGACATGTCTGATGGTTCCTCAGGTGGCTTCAGTAATAGTCTTTTTTTCTTTTGGACCAGTGACCAGAAAATAACCTGCAAATTGACAGGAAAAAGTAATAAAAGAATAAAAAAACATCTGCTAAACAAAAGTTAAAGATAATTCATTCACAAAACAAGCGATGCCCGATAGACTTGATCTTGGACTATTTAATTATAGGATTTATGTTTAAAATTACAGATAAGTAACCATAACTAAGGATTACATTTATATTATGTTTTTTAATGACAATTTATTCTATTTGTACAGCTTTAACTCCAAGTTTCATACAATTTTCTGTATGTTTTTACAGGTTCACCACTGTAAATGAACAGATACTAGCAGTAACTTAAATATTTACCTTTGGAATTACATGTTATTACCAATAATACATATATCATTATTACTATTCTTGATAATGATAATGAAGAAATGTATGTAACATTACAGAAAGCTGTAGGGTTTTCCATAAAATTGCAGGTCATTAAGCATGTGAGGTTAAGGTGATTTATTGGGGTTTTTTAGAGGTAATGAGTATTTGTACGAACACAAAAGTAATCTACTGTACATTACTGTATTAAGACATTCTAAGTATATCATTTTCTAAAAAGTGCACTTTAAATAATTCAATTTTAGTATTCTGTATTCTTTCAGATTTTTGCTGATTTTTATAAACAATAATATTTGAAACCCTGAGCTCACCAAGTATTCACACAGTTTACTGTCTAAGTAAAGTCAGTTACATCACATTGTCTCATATTTTCTCTCTCTTTATCCCTCCTTGGGTTGTCGAGGAATCTTTCTTGAGGACTTCTCTGATTCGGGTGCTGTCTTGGGGTCTGGACCCACAGGAGCCCTGCAGCAAACTAAGGCCTCTGGCATGAGCAAGACCTCTCATGTTGTTCTTGTAAAGGCCAAAACCAGCTCTCAGTCTCTAAAACTATGTTAGACTAGGACATCAAAAAGGGTACAAGCCCATATTTGCTCTCTTTCCCTCTCTGCTTTGCTGTTTTTTTATTTATTTTGCTGCTTGGCAGAGTGTTTTTTTTCTTTTCAAATGTTTCTTGTTGTCTCTCATGTCATTTGTGCTTGACAAAGTGCACAAAGAGCTTGATGAATATTTGATTGATTTGGTTTATTCAGATGAATCTTTTGCTTCCCGTATCGACCCTCTGTTTTCCTGTTTGCTCATGCCCATCAGCATGATTTGCAGCTATTTATTATACCAGTGGAGGACTGTCTGTCACTTTCTATGGTTTGCTGCTTTTCAGACACACCTCTCTGTAACTAGGGAAATGTCACTGTCATACATCAGGCCATTCGTTTGTTTGTCGAAGTCGATAAACATAATCTTCATTCAATTCATATTTCCAAGTCCTCCCCAATCTTTTCCCCTGATGATCAGGAGTATCACAGACTCTTAAATGTTTAATCTTTCTGTGTGAGGACAACAGTTTAAAAAAGTTTCATACATAAACTGATTTGATACTTTATACTTTTAGTTTTCACTCTTGTAAGTCAACCGCTGGACTTATTCTTCTGGTGTCATATTCCTGCATGTTCAGTGACTTTGCTTGGACAGCTCCACCCCATCCACCATAAAGCTTAAATACAACCAAAGCAAACACCAATTTAAGGTAACTCTTACATGAAAATGAAGAGGTATGGTGGCCAAGAGGATCAAAAACAAAACATTCCCTGTTAGGGAGCTTATTTCAGAAACACAAGAGGCTAACTGCATCCACATCCACCTCAAGTTTAATAGACGTGTGATGTCTGGGGAAGAGAGCACAGGGGCACAGCAGAGCACAGCTGCTGCGTCCTCAAAGATAGACCGGGGAGTCTCGTACCATCTGAATGGCATTTTTGGGTTAACCAAACTGTTAGCAAAGCTACAATATCTGAAATGTTCTGCTGCCAGCTATCTCCAGATTACAGCAGAGCTCACTACACATTTGAGGATCTGGGAAATCTCAGACTGCCTGCAGCTTGGCAACAGTGCAAAAATTTCCTGGAGAGTTTTCTCTTGTTCGGGCCAGGTGGATGAGTACTCCACTCTGTGCTGCTGCTTTTTGTCATAATTAGTCTTCATGTAAGACCGGGCAGCAAGGGATTCACAGGCCACATCACAGACTTCACAAAAATGTCCCTTAGCAAAAAGTAGTTTATTCAAGTACACTACGAGTATGCTGCCTTTATACTAAAACTAAGGCAGCATACTTAAGTTTACTTTTTATATACTATATTTTATATACTTAAGAATAGTATAGAGAAGTATACTTGGCTTATACTGAAGGTGTCCAATCCAATCCACTTTATTTGTATAGCACATGTAAACAACAAAAACGTCTCCAAAGTGCTGTACATAGAATCATAAAAGCAATAAAACAAACATTTCCATATAACAATAAGCAATAAACTAGAAAAGCACTCAGAGAGTGTTAAATGGTGTTTTGTGCATGATCTCCAGCCTTTATTCCTCTTATTATTGTCACTTAATTGTATAGAAAGTTAGGTGGACACTTTTGTTTGCAGTGAAAATGCAAATTTGTAGCTTTTATTCCCTCATTTTACCAATTAAAATTGAATAAGTAAGTGTTTTGTGCATGATCTGTGGTCCAGTTATATCACCAATATTACAGACCCATCAGACATTTCATATCAGCTAAATATTACTTACATTTTCACTAAAAACTGGCAGCAGAGATCCAGTTCTCATGGGTTTTGGGCTGAAACTCCCTGTCATCAGGGACAAGTATTGCAGCTTTGTTCCATCCTACAGCCACAGGTATGCTGGCTTGGCTGTAGACGAGTCTAATGATGCTCAGCTCTTATTTTATCTTGGCTGCTATAACCAGGAAAAGAACGAGCTCTGCGAAGACATTCTGGGTGTTATAACCCCTAAGACCACTACCTGGCTCAAAAGGAGATGTTAACAAAGAGGGGATATAGTCAGAACAAGTGGATTCAATAACACAGATGGAGCTCCTGCCATGGTAGGGAGGAAGAAGAAACCTGAGGCATGAACGAAGCAAGACTTCTCACCAGGGCTGGACTGGGACCAGGCAATTTTGGCCATGGCGGCCCACCATGATAACGATGTGCAGAGGCACATACCATGACATACCAGAGGGTATATGTGCAAGTTTTGTCATTTAAAAATTAAAATATAGTGCAGCAGCCTACATGGAAGAGAGTAACCATGTTTAAAAAAGACTGATACGCTCTTTCACTAATCACAGAGACTGTCATTTTGGGAAGAGATGGCCACAGTGTCATATATATATATATATAATATATATATATATATATATATATATATATATATATGTATATATATATATATGTACACTGCCTGGCCCAAAAAAAAGTCGCCGCCTGGATTTAACTAAGCAAATAGGTACGAGCCTCCTATTGGGATAATTACTGCATGGGCGATTGTCTTTCAGCTGGAAACAAGTTATTAAACCCCAGCTGATGCAATGAGTAGCTTCTCAAACAACCATGTTGAAAGACACATCCTGTGGTCGTGGAAAAGATGTTAGTCTGTTCAAGAAGGGTCAAATCATTGGCATGCATCAAGAAGAGAAAACATCTAAGGAGACTGCAGCAACTGCTATAATTGGATTAAGAACTGTCCTGGAGGAAGGTCATGTGGTCTGATGAGTCCAGATTTACCCTGTTCCAGAGTGATGGGAGCATCAGGACATGGAGAGAGGCAGGTGAAGTGATGCTCCCATCATGCCTATTGCCTACTGTATGAGCCTGTGGGGGCAGTGCTATGATCTGGGGCTGCTGCAGTTGGTGGAATCAATGGATTTTTTCTTCCCTATTCCAAGATGACAATGCCAGGATTCATCAGGCTCAAATTGTGAAAGAGTGGTTCAGGGAGCATGAGACATCATTTTCACACATGGATTGGCCACCACAGAGTCCAGACCTTAACCTCATTGAGAATCTTTGGGATGTGCTGGAGAAGGCTTTGTGCAGTGGTCAGACTCTCCCATCATCAGTACAAGATCTTGGTGAAAAGTTAATGCAACACTGGATGGAAATAAATCTTGTGACATTGCAGAAGCTTATCGAAACAATGTCACAGCGAATGCTGCTGTAATCAAAACTAAAGGCGATCCAACGAAATATTAGAGTGTGTGACCTTTTTTTGTGGTGGTGACTTTTTTTTTTGGTCAGGCAGTGTATATACATATATATATGTATATACATGGAGAGAGAGAGAGAGACATCATTTTGCCCCTCTTCCCTACAGTGAAATGTGAATTTGTGTTTAGAGTGGGAGAAAATAACTTGTGTAACGTCTGAATTGAGTTTATATTGGTGAGCATCAGATCCCTCCTAGGTTTTGGGGCACAACTAGCCCAAATGAGCAACTGTACTTGTGGAACAAGCCCAAAAAAACTGCAACCCACAACTGCCAAAATGTATGAGCAACTTTTCAAAAAAGAAGCCAAACTGGCAGACCTGGCAACTATGGCTCCTGCGTAGTTGTGCATGCACCCCATGCTTGAGCATGTTTGGGGGTGTGCTGGGTTGACTCGGGCGGGCACGATAACCAGGAAACAGGGGTGAGGAGAGGACAAACTACCTACCGCTCTCATGTCTTGCTTTGTTGCAGCGAACTGGGTGATAATAAAAGCAAGCCCAAAGTCGCTTGTCATAAGCGGACTTGGCAACACAGTTGTTGTCCCAGTCTGCGCGCAACACGCTCCCTCACACTCTCTGCCTCATACGCGGCTACAGTAATAACCGTTCTCCTAGTCAAGGCTGAGATCAGGGACAGGCCAAAACAGGGATTGTCCCCGGAAATCGGGGTTCGGGGACGTCTGGTCACCATAACACACACACACACACACAACCCCGCACACACACACACCCCCACACACACAAGCTCTCTTCTCTGCCCACAGTACAGTTCCCTGGGACCCCAAGACGATGAGTATACTCTGGTGATGGTAGTCGGGGGCATCTTTCCATTGAGGTACCCAGACTTGACCCACTGCCCTGTGGGGCCCACTGGCCTGGTGGCCTGCCCATGAGGTGCTGGGGTTTTCTGTGGCTTGCCTCCTGCACCCCGGAGCTGCTGGATCTATGGATGGTCAGTGGGGTCTGGGGGTGGCGCTGGCCGCTTCCCAGGATGGCGCTTTGGCCGGCCTAAGGGGGTGGGGGGCTCCTCTGCAGAGCGCCCGCGCCTCTTCCTTCCTGCTGTCCACCCTGTGGCCCCTTCCCTCCTCCTTCCTCCTCGCCTGCCTCCCTCTCCCTCTTTCGGCGGGCTGGGGGCCTCCTGCCACCTGGGGGTCTGCTGATGGGGCCTGGCTTGCCTCCGGGTGGGGGCTCCGGCTGGTGTGGGTACCTGGTCCTGGGTGGGGCGGTTCCAACCATGGGGCTGGGTTTCCTTGTGGTGGGTGTCGCCTGGTGCCAGTCCTGCCTCCTCCAGTGGGTCGGGGCCTGGGGTGGGCGTGGGGCCCTGGAGGCTCCTGCGGTCTTCCCGTGGGGGGTGGCGTCCCGGGGGTGGTCCACCTGGGTCGGGTCTTCGGTGGGCATTGGGTCGGTTGCTCTGGAGCTGCGGTCCGCTGGCTGATGTGTTCCTGTGGGGCGCGCCTGGCCGCTGGGGTCCGTCTGGGTCGTCACCTGTGGGTCCTGGGGCTTGCTGTTCGGGGGGCCATTTGGCACCGCTCCCACACCCCCACTTTGTCTTGGCCAGTCGGAGCTGGCCCTCACTAGCCTAGCCTCTTAATTTGCACCTCACTATTCACACATTGCACTCCTGTATATATTTTCACCTTTGGGCACACACACAACATTTAGGGTTCTTGGAGTCAGGGGTGGTAGGGGAGCGACTACCTCGCCCCCTCCTGCCCCTCTTGTCCTCCAATTTTAATTGCACTACACACACAAACTTTGGGGGGGGGGGGGGGGGGGGGTCATCAAGGCCAGGAATCTCTCCAGCGCCATGTCTGCTGCCAAGGCCATGTGTGACCACATGAGAGACATCTGCACCAACAAGGGTGAGTTCATCTCCATGGGTGTATACACTAGAGGAAACTCCTACGGCATCCCAGAGGACCTCATCTACTCCTTCCCTGTTGAGATTAAAAACAAGATCTGGTTTAGGTTGTGACCCCTCTCTGCCCGCCTCTTACCTGCCTCGCCTGCCCTGTTTTTATTGCACTACGACATCCACTTGTCTGGGGCAAGCAGAGACAGTGGGGGTCGGTGGGCTCCCACTCGACCTGTTTTCCCCCAGTTTTAATGCACCACATTACACTTAGAGCTGCACTGACTCACGGTGAAGTGAAAATGTATCTTTGTCTGGGATCAAATATGGGAAGGTACAGGGTAAGAGTCAAATCCAAAAGCTCCAGTAGATAAAAAAATAATTCTGTAAAGGACATACACCTAAGAGGGAAAGATTTGTGCTGTTTACACTTTTGGGACTAATAAAACCCCACTGTTTTCACCAGTAAATTGCAACACATAACTTGATAGCATTACCAATTCTTTTTGTAATTTTTCAAAGGCTTTCACACAATGTAACAGTAATATTTAATTAGCAGTGTAATAAACCTCTGCAATAATCTGCATGCACTTGTGTATAATATTAATATTACAATTTCTCCTGTCTTTTTCCTGCTTTGCCATGATTTTTAAAAATATAGTTTTATAGGTCCCTTTATATAATATTTCAATCAAAATAATGTATCAATTTTGTCAATTAAACTTAAAACGAACCTCTAGTGGGCTAAAAACAAACTTACCCACCCAATAAATGCCCCAATACCTCCTAAAAATATGTTGTTTTCATAAAAATATGCAAGAATTAAAAAATTATTTAGACTTTTTAGAGCTTAAGTCTGCAAAAGGATTATGTTATACTGAACAAAGAATTTATATCTTCTTGGCAAACTCATTTTGTGGCTCCTAATCTATAGTTTAGTGCCATGTGTGACACAAAACAGAAAGTTTTGCCCCTGAATTACGTTATGTCTAATCTAATCTTCAGTGCAGCATAGCCTCTTACTGTTTTTCTTCTCTGATGCAATCTCGCCTCTCCTGCTGTTAAAGGTTTTGTTCTGTTTGGAAGAAGGCACAAGTCCAGATTAGATTGGTTAGCCAACCATTTATTGACAATATGTGAAACAATACAAAAGTTAGTAAAAATCACTCAGCTGCTGAGCGCTCTATTCTGCACCTCCAGACAAAGTGTGCAGCTTTCTCTCCAACTTTTCTGCATGGTGTAACATAACATTTTATACACAGCAAATGGGTCGGACAGTACTAGTTTGCCTCACAACAGAATATTTTGACAGTTGGAGTGTGATAAATCTCGCGGTTGTTTTCCTTACCCAGGTCGGTCTGACCTGAACTGAATGTCTACCTTTCATGTTAACTGCTGGTATGAGTATGCAGCCACTAGGGAGTCAAAGCTTGGCGAGGTTGTTTTCCTTTTGACACATTCTCACACATCCAAACAAAAAGAACCAAGGTACAACACAAGATCTTTTACACTTCAGGCTTAGGAGGTGACATCATAGGTAATGTTGAAATCAAACCTCGTGACTGATTTCATAATATATGTCTGCCATGAAAAGGTCAATCACAGCACAGGGGGTTAACAGTAGGTACTTTCACTTCAGCTAAGTCAGCATAATAGCAGGAACTGAAAGCTAATAGCAAGTCTAAAAATATCAGACAGGAAACAAGAGCATAGTTCATTTTGTAAAATATAACTTTCTTAGCTGAAGCAGTAAAAACATGAAATCTTTGAATCAGTGTTAGCGTAAATTGATATCTCTGGATGTTAGCATTAACTCGTAAATAATTATAACATTGTGATCCTCTGATGGTTCTCTGGACGGAGTACCCGAGGCCTCCTCGGTGCATGGGAGCGTTGGTCGGACGTGTGAGGGTACATGAGATGCTTGCGCATGCATAAATCATATCTGCCGCGGTGACGTGTCCATATGATTGACAGCGCTCGTTTTCCAGTCACATGAGGAAAAGAAACCCCAAAGCAATACTGATTTGCTGCCAGTCAAAGTGGGAGTGTGCGGGGCACACTTGCCTGTGCCAAGCAGGCAAAGTTGAAGCAGCCAATCACAAAGACCAGCTCTAGTTGGTTTACATTAACCCCCCCCCGGTGATGTGGTAACAACTGTAAATAACTCTGTATATATTTTAGTCTATTTTATTTTATTATTTTCTTTTCTTTTATTCTATATTTCTATTTCTGATTATTCTTATTACAATGCTTGCACCTTATTTTTATTTTTATTATTATCTTTTTACTTATTGTCTGTTTGTACTTTGCACCAACAGCCCCAGAGCAAATTCCTTGTAAGTGTAAAAACCTACTTGGCAATAAATCTGATTCTGATTCTGATTCTGGGCAAAAGTTTAAGGACTTACATTGACTCCCATTAGGCCAGCGCCCCTCCGTACGTAAACTGTGTATTCACAACAGTTCTTACGTAAAACATTGTGAAACCCCTTTTATTGAATGGTGACAGGTGCTGCTGACAGACCATTGCTGTGTGGTAAAAATAAATGTTTTTATCTGTTTTTTTTTTTTTTCACTTAAAGACAAATTATGTTGTGTTAAAGTGGACTATCTCTGTCGAATTTTGGAGGGGGTGGCGCCCCAGCTAAAGACGGTTTTTCATAAATGGCTATGTCTTGCACAATGACAGGGTTTTCGGATCAAATCCCAAAATTTCAGCAAGTCTACCCCTAAATGTTAAGGCTAATCCTTTAGCGCCAGTGATAAAAATATGATTTGTTATAGTATTGCAGTGTAGATTTATACGTGGTCACACTTGTGACAATGCATTTTGAATTAAATTCTTTCACTATTCTTTGTACGGGATCATAATGCCCACGGGATAATGTTATTATGGTTTCCTTTTTTGTTTTAATATTGACAAAAGTCACCTGTCCATCACTTGGTGAGAATGTTAACCAATTCCTTGGATATTGAACCTCTATCAGTCCTACCTCATACAGTTCATTCAGAACAATTGGTTTTGCTAATTTTGTCTGATAGTTCCATATTTTGTTATTTGGATATACGTTTGTTGAAGCATTACAAGGCAACGTCACATAAAATCCATTTTTCGTAACCATGATACTCTGTCGTGACTCCGCTGTAAGATTTTACATATGATGAGTAAAGCTGATTACACCCTCCTTTTTAAACATCAATAATGTCGTCTTCACACACCCATGAGTTGAATTTCTCAGGCCAGCCCAACCATTTAACCAGGACATGGTTTTCACCAGAAACTTTTTTTCTTGACAATATTGATTCTATTTTAAAGGTTTTGTTTTTATCATTGATGACTCGTTGTAAGTCATACTCGTAAAATGACCCCTTTATTAACTCACCCCCCAGTTTGGTTAAAGCAAAACTGAACACATGATGGTTTCAACAAATCCTTTTTATTCAAACAGTTTTCATTGAAAAACAATTCAAGACAGTCAAATATATAAAAGAATGGTTATACAACTACTTGTACTGCAAATCAGTAACAACACCAAAACATGCTATCAAACAATAAAACACTTCAGTATACTCAAAAACTTTTTTAAAAAGAACAACAGCTCAAAAACAATCAAAACAAGGTTAATAATTTATTTATTTATTGAACCACTCATACTCGTAAAATGACCCTTTTAATAACTCATCCCCACAGTCTGTTAGTGAGTACACAGGAGGATCTCTTCCTATACGATTCATTATTGTAAAAAATTCATCTGTGAAAGTTTGTTCGTATCCTTTTCTAAACACTCTACGAAGTTTTGATATTCTCACAGTATCCCCTACATTAAATTTGAACGATAGAGCTCTCTGTGGTTTCCTTTGGTGGTCTTCTCATTATCTTTGTTGACATCGAGTGGTGTCATCCCAACAGATCTATGGTGAGAATTATTATACGCATGTACGAGATCTTGAACTACATCTACGTATCTCCTCCAGTTGACAGATGTTAAATATCTCCACATCTGCGTCTTAAAAGTTCTGTTGAAACACTCCACGACACAGGCTTTTGTTTCGTTAGATATAGAAAAGTGTAAAATATTAAGCTCCTTCAATAACTGTTGAAACACTTTGTTATAAAACTCTTTAGCCTCATCTGTTTGGAGTTTCTCTGGCACACGCCCTTCCCTTAAAATATCTTTAAAGGCTTTTGTATCAACTACGGCAGACTTGTTTTTGAGACATCTAACCCATGCATATTTAGAAAATAACTACTAGTACTGCAAATCAGTAATAACACCAATACATACTATCAAACAATAAAACACGTCAGTATATTCAAAAACTTTTTTTTAAAAAGAACAACAGCTCAAAAACAATCAAAACAAGGTTAATTATTTATTTACTTATTTTTTAAACCATTTCAACTCTCTATATACCCTATTCAAAAAAGTCCCTCATCCTCTTCCCCGTTCTTCCAGAGATTAAAAACCAAGTTGTGTAGATGTACATCCTGATAAGGGGAAGCCCCCCAATGTTACCCCCTCCAGCTTCTCTTTAACGTCATCAGCTTGTTTTAACGCATACAAAAATGCGACCAATCTGATCCACAGGCGTCTTATCATTAAAAAAAAAGACGCTTTCTAAGGCGCTCATAACTACACCTGATTCCCTCTCTTTTAATGGCCTCATCAGTTTCACTAAACACCCTCTGCAAAGTCCGCCAGTCGCACCACTGAATAAAGACAAAAGTTTTAAACCATGAATCGTAATCTTGAAGAGTAAGAGGATATGGTTGTGATCGCCATTCTTCACGACCTCTACTCTCTCTGTCTTCACAAAAACTCAGATTAAATCATCTTCTTGTCGGATATACCGATCTGCCTCAACCTGATAAATCTCAGGACCCGCAGCGCTCAACCACTGAGACACATAGGTCAAGGTCTGAGCACACGGCAGAACGGAAAAGTTTCCAGTCTTTTACAGACAATAATCCACAAACTGTTCTAAAATCTGAAGGATCCCCACTACTCCCCACATTCAACGTAACACAACCATTTTGATATTTAACAGAGTAGGCATACCCGTTAACACCCTCAACCTCTATTCTCAAATCAGCCAATGGTGAAAAAGTACGCCCTCCATCTCCACGTCTCCTACGTACTGGTGCATCCACACAAGAATGCGTAAAGGTGTCCCCACTGGTAGACATACCCAAATCATCAGCAGCACCAGCAGCGTTGTCAGCAATGCTGTTGAAAGCTGGGGACCCTGAACCAATCATGGTTAAGAGATTTAAAAAAAAGTCAGATGACTCTTATTTTGAAGACATGGTGGAAAGCTCCGCTGTTGTCCTTGTCCCGAAGAAAGAAAGGTGAATAAACGTTAGAAATCTACTCCTATATATATTCCTGAAATATTAAATACACCCACAGGGCGGTCGTGGGGCAGGTCACTGGGAGTTTGAATAGGTACCGCCCATAGACACCTCCCACAAACCCTCATTACGTCATATCCAGTGTGTGGTCGTATCACTAGCAAAAAACTAAAACCTGCATATTTGATGTTTCTTTTTTGGGGAAAATGAATTTGCATTCAGATATCAGGAAAAATTCAATCTTGTGCATCCCTGCTGTGCACCCCCCTTTTCTGAGGTTCCTACCTGACAGGCTGGCGAGGAAGCAGTGCATGTCGAAGGCGTACTTGCTGATGCTGCTCTGGCTCTGAGATGAGAGGGCTACCAGGGGGGCGTGTGAACAGTTCATGTCAGACAGCAGCCTCTTGCTGGAGTCTCCTCGCAGACTGCCACACTGAACTACTGCACTGAAGTTCTCCGCTGTGATTACAGCTCCTGACGTGCGGATGAAGTAAAACAGATGTCCTTCAACCTGTCCGGGTAGAACAAACTTTAAGGCTTGGGGGTCAGGGGTGTAGAGGTGGGCTGAATCACCAAAACAAAGGTTCTGCTCTTTGTATTTCAGTAAATACAAAAGGGCTCAAACAGAGACAGAAAACAACCTCAACAGGCTCAGGAAGTACATGTTCATTTTCTTTGATTTTGTGAAGAAATGAAAATAGCAAAGTTAGCTTTACCCCTGCAGGTACGGAGAACTCCACCCGTAGATTTGAGTCCGGGCCAACATACACAGCCATGGTTTTGATTGTTGTGTCACAGATAAACTGATCCAAAGACCTCTCATGCTCCCCTGTCCAGGACTCCTCTGTGACGCCAGGAAGAGCCGCGCAACGGATAAACAACTGTCAGCAGATGGAGAGATGAGAAGAGGGACAGTAAAGTTAATTCAATATGATAACTGGATGGGAGAACATGTTATGATCGATCAGATGAGTACTGCAGCCTTACCGGGCGAACGGTTCTGCAGTTTTCTTCCATTTTGTCTCTTCAGTACACAGATATCACTGTAAGGCAAACACAGCACAACAAAGACACATGACACTTTTCTGCTGAGCTGGATCAGCAGTGAGCTAAAACCTCCTGGTGTCACTTTTACATGATCAAATCTTCAAAATCCTCACATTCTGGGATCGTTACAATAAATGCTCTGCACTTGAGAGCGAGGCAGAGTTACAGACAGGGTGCACAACTTTGTCAAATTACTTTTCTCTCTTTAACTGATATATATCAAAGTCTTACTTCAGCATAATAAACCTTTATAGTTTCAAAAGTATCTTTTATTGTATTGATATTGTATGACATCAGAGGTCCATAGGTGGTCCATAACTGCTCCAAACACTGTAAAAGTATGTATATACAGGAGGGTTGGGAATCGCAGCTCAATACTGATAATATCAAGTTACAGCAACACTGTGGTAATCAATGAATGGCAAGAATGTGACAGAATGATACATCACATTATCTTATGAATAAAGAACCATAAAATAGCTCTAACGAGGAAAATTGTAGGACTACTGTCTTTACTCGGCAGTTTTACATCATTTTTAAACCAGACTGAGATAAACAATATACGGGTCATTCCTACTATTCGGTGCCATTTCAGCTTCATAACTGTCCTTCAAAAAATGTAAATATATCTGTAATTTTATCATTTCATCTGAGGGAGGGCCAATTAAACTATAAGCAAAATAGCTTGGTCCAGCTGAGGATGCTATAATTTATTAATTTTACTACATTTTTGGCATGTGGCAAAGGCCAAATGTCCCCCCTGTTACCAGACATTCTAGTTTAGATTAGTACTAGTTTTGAATGCACAGTCATTGTAATATTTACATTTTCAAAGAGCTAAAATGTCCCTTTTTTAGGTCCTGTAGAGGAACATACAATGTAATTTTATCACATTTCTTTTACAACAAAACTAAATTTCAATTGTTTTTTGCCCAAATTTTGAGTTATTTCATATTGCCACTTATATCCATGTAACTTTCTACAAAGAAATGCATATTATATATTGTTTTTTTTTTTTTAAATAAATCTCAAAAAACAAACAAGTAACAGGGTGGACTGGCCGTAACAGGGTGGACATTACACAAATGAACAACAGCATATTACCTCAGAGAAAAGCAATATTAACAAAAAAATCCCACCCAAGGCCATCACCATAGTGCATGACAGGGTTGACATCAAAAGTGTAAGTTCATATTTCTTTTAAGAAAGGCACTTAAAATTATAATAACAAAATAAGAATCGCCGACAACCCACTCCATGTCCCCCCTCCAAAGGACATAGAGGTTGGAGATCAGTGAACTACAGTATATTTCATGAAGGACATTAATGATTATGATTAATGATTTATGAAGAGCTTTGTGCTCTATTGTAAAGTGTCTTGAGATAACACTTGTTATGAATTGGCGCTATACAAATAAAGATTGATTGATTGATTGATTGATTGATTGAATGTCCCTTACAAAATTAGAGCCAGCTGCCTAAGTGTTTTTGTAGGAAATTCCACATGTCCTTCTCTAGCTGGAAAGACCTCTTATTTAAAGGCTGTGGTTCTTGCATTGGGCACACAATCTGATCATCCCTGTACCAGCTAATATCCTCTTGTGGACTTGGCCAGTAAACTTTGGTGGTGCCATTCTTATGCGTGCATTTCACTTTTACATCCTCTTCAACCTCCAGGACGATTCCTGGGTAGGGTTCACCATCATAACTAACAATGCACCACTGCCCTATGTTTTCTTTTTGATATGACCTCAGGCCGTGATGGTTCAGCAGTGGAGTGCAACCTTGCCTCCTCTCCCAGGCTCACCTCTTTTAGCCCACAGCATGTACAGTCAAGTACACCTTTGTCTGCCTGACAAAGGCAAGTTATTTCCCGGTGTTTTATGGTACCTGGAGACAAACTGATGATCTGATGGATTTTCATAGTTCCTTTGACAGGCACAAGTGGGGGTGCATTGATCATTTCCTGCACTTTCTTCTCCCACAAGGAAGAGTTCCACTGAAGTACCCATGTTCATCAACTGGTGAAACATGGCTTCTGCATCGGGGATGTCTACTCCATGACAGATGATTTTGTCAGCTACCCTTTTAAGGGTAACCCCAACACCATCTGGAGCTCCCTTTCCATGGCTGGCCTCAAAGAAGTTCCAACTGATGTCTTTTAAGCCTTTTCTGGATGGCTCTTGTGAGAGGAGGTAAAAGTTGCCCTTCTGTTTGTATTGAGTAGCTGGGCCGTCACTAAAGACATGGAGATGCTCGATCAGAGGGTATCTCTCCCTCCCCATGTCTAACACAGGGCTAAGGTGGGCCCAGAAAGCTGGGGGATCATGCCGCCTCGAAGGTGAAATAGAGCAGAAAGTCACTGGTGACTTTTCAGCTGCAGAGTACAGCACTCCTGTATGTAGGGTTGCTTGTTGATGTGACCCTCCGAAATGGGCTGACTGGATTTCTTGGGAATACTTGCAGGAGTAATTCTCACTGAAATCTACATGGAGTAGACATTCAGTTTTCCTGAGGTTGTTTTCAGGTGTCTGTAGGCCCCATACTTCCATTGGATATTAAAGATGTGACGTCTAAACATGAACAGCCTGTCTTGAAAATCACTCACCAGTCCTTCTTCTGTTGTCACTACAGTTTTCTTGACAGTGATGGTTGACCGTTTCCCAGACTCCTCTCCATCATTCACTTTGGTGTTTCTGTGTAGATTCTCATTCACCCAGGTCATTCTCATTCATCCAGGTCTGCTTCTCTTAACAGAGGTGGTGGACTCAGACACAACCTCTCACCTACATATAATGCAGTCTTAAGCTCTCTCCCCAGAAAGCTCTCCAAACACTCTCACCTGGGTACATGTGACCATAACACCTCACATGACAGGGGGAGTTAATGACCCATTCAGGGTAACGACTCTCAGGGGTTACACCACCCTGGGATAAGTTTCTATGGGTCGTTCTCCAACTCCTCCCTTCCTTTGTTGTTGTTTTTCCTCTAGCAAGATAAATACCTGCTTCCAGCACCAGCCATTTGGAACTGAAGAAGCTTCTTGGATGAGAAGTGAAACGTCTTTCCAACAAACTCTACACAGTCCAGTTGCCTTGCCTTTGAATCTTCAGAACACTTTGGTGTTGTCTTCCAAAGACCACTGGGTAAGGGCTATTGCTTCATTTGTAGGAGGTCTCAGAATTGTATGCGTTGAGCTGCCACAGTCTTTGCACTCACTATATGCACAGAGTTTGAATTTGGGATTGCACATTGTAGCATCTACCATCTCCTCAAGGTTATTTGTTGCTAACAAACCTTGGTTGTACAGGGTGTTGGCTATGATCTTTAAGTTCTCATGAGTCCTACAACTACAGGTTTCATGATCAGCCTCTGTCGGCACCACAACCCAAAATGGTCTCAAGCTGCAGAAACATGGGTAGGAGACCTTAAGCTCATTTTCTGATAGGAACTTCTGGTGCAGTCTTTTGATTGTGTCAGTGAGCAACAGTTTCTGTTTTTTTGATTTCTTTTTAGTTACAGTTTGTTTGCGTCCAGTTGTCATCCGGCTAATGTCGTCTCTGAAAAAAAATTCCTTTACTTTCTGTTTACATTCAGCTGGTAATCTATTCGTTTTTTTCCTTCAAAGGTTATCCCTCCATCAGGTCTTTGACCTCGCTTCTTTGAGAAGCCCAGGTGTGCCTGAGAAACCCTCTGCAGCCTATATTTCTTTAGAATATTTCCACCTGCAATTTTTGCAATAATTTGCCTCTCCCGTTCCTTCTTGGAGTTCCTGTATTTGTTCCTGATCTCCTCTATTATTGTTTCTTGCAACAACATTGTTTTCCTGATGGGGTCTTTGACTGTTTTATGATGGAGCAGTGCATTCACTGTTGACCGCGGTGATCCCCCTCCTCCCCTTGTTGAGCGCTGGTACCTCTTCTTATATTTTTATTTCTTCTTCCTTTCCTTTTGTAACAAGGCTTTTAACTGTTTAATTTTATCTTGAAGCCTTCTGCTCCCCTGTCTGACAGTCCTCCTTCCAACAACATATTGCCTGAAAATACAAGGAACATTAAATCACAGTTCCTGAAATACACTCACCACCAGATTAATAGTTGTATATATAAAACAATTCCATGATAGATTAAAACTCTTATTAGTCTCCTCTTGACGGACCATCCGTTTTGCCATACCATCTTTTTAATTATTCTTTAGAATGTTACTGGATTTACTACACAATTTTTACCTATTTGTAGGTTTAGAGGGTACATATTCTCTCTGTCTCTGTCTCTCTCTCTCACACACACACACGTTTGTGAGGCCATCTTTTGTCCATTTCAATTGACATAATGCATTTTGTAATCTCTAACCCTGTCTTAACCAATATAGCTGAATATTTATTTATTTATTAACTGACCAAAAACTAACTTGAACAATTTAACCATCAGTTTTCCTCTAACCTTGAGGGCCCTGAAGAATTTTCTGGTTCTGGATGATTGTCTGGCCCTGGAAGAGGAGTGTCTGGTGCCTGGAACACTGTCCTGACCCTCATCCTCTGCTTTCTTTTACTTTCCTGCCATTTCCTTCTCTTCGCTCTCTTTCCTCTGTCACTCAGTTGGGACACTGTCTTTTTTCTTCCTTCCTCTATGTCCTCTCTTCACTTTTCTTTCTCTTTTTGTTTAAGTATGCCATCTCGCCATGCCCTGTAGCGCCGCTGCTTTTTTAGCAGCTGACAAGGGTGCCATTTCCTGACAAATACATACAAGTTTTATGAGTGTTGTTAAGAGTAATGAACAAAAACATCATAAATTAATACATAATATCAATACATGTTGAAAATACTTTTATCATTCTAAAATCACCTAGTTTTCTTGTGATCACCTTGTCTATATGTCCACCCTGTTCTTATGTGTCCACCCTGTTACTGTGCAAAAAGGTAACAGGGGGGACACTTTATGCTAAAGTTGACCATTGCTACTTATGTGATGAAAAACAAGCTAGCACATGATAGCCACTAAGAAAGATTTCTTAATTGTTAATAACATAGTTTTAGATTTACAAAAAAAAAAAAAAAAATTCTATTGTAAACAGACGTAACAGAGTGGACACGTTATGCTTTACCACTACAGTAAACCATACTAACAAAATTAAAAAAAATAGATAAAGGACTGATACTTACTCTTCCTCTTGTGGACAGCTCCCTTCTAAAATTTTCCCTCCACAAATGAGGCTCATGTGACTAGTCTGACTTATCAGAGGGTCATTGTAGAGGGATTTTCTTTCAGAGTAACATGGGGGGACAGTTCACTCAGGGACACAAGTTAGTAATACATTTTTATATACATATACATTTTCAAAAAATGTAGTAATAGCAAAATATTGCATTTATTCAAATATTAGAAATATGGTAAGACAACAATGAAGAAAATTTAGATTTCTGAAAATTTGTATTACTTATACTGTTAACTGAAGTTCACCAGACATAGGTGGGGACATAGAGGCTTAGCCCACTTGCACTAGAATCACAGTAATTATTTTACATTAATTTACCTTGTATACATATCACTGTGTTCTGTAGTTGTGGTGGGAGGGTAAAATGTGTTACACAAGGTGTTAATTAAATTAGAATTAAATTTTATCCCTTTTTACACAAAATATGCCACGTCATGTCCTGGGGACATAAATGGCACCAAATGCTAGGAATGACCCATACATACATGTTTTCATTTTTTTTTAACGGCCATGGCGGCTAACTGTTGTTAGCCGTTAGCCGTAGCGGCTAACAATGGCTAACAACAGTTAATGGCTGTTAGCTGTTAGCTTAAACTACATTAAGACTATGGTCTTACATTAAATTATACCACACAGATGTATCATTTAACACTTATATATGACATGAACCTCGTCAAAGACAATCCCTACCGAGTTTTCCCGGTAAACTTCTGAGGAGAGCATATTTTGCCAAGTATCACTGAGTAACCATGATGACCACAGGCTAACCGGCATGTCCGTGGAGTTCCGCGTCCTCTCCCAGTTTCCCAGCAGTGATCCCCGGTCAGGAGAAGAGCAAAAACATGATTTCCCGTAAGACAACCTTTAAGTGACGTTCTTTCCTCCTCTTTTAAAGAAAAAATTGAGTCCATGGCTCAAGCTAGCAGCTTGTGGTCAGAGGGCCAGGATGCCTCATCACCCAGAGAATGGTGATTAGCTCTGGGTAATGGTGCCTGCCAACCCAATTAGCAGCATTTTGTGTGACCATAACCCTATGCCACTAATTACAAGCAGGCTATGAGTGAGAGTGAGTGAATCACAAGAAGCAAAGGGAAAATGCTGTTCTGTGAGAAAGTGTGTGTGTGTGTGAGTCCAGAGCAGAGAGAATGAACTGTTCATGTATGTGTGCCATGTCTCAGTGTGCAGACAGCTGACCCTCTGTGCCACAGCATCCACTCTGTCATTTCCAATTACAACAAGCCTCAGGTCTGCTGCAGCATCACACAGCTCACAAGACCTAGTTTGCTTGACACCGAGTGTCAACCAGCCATTAACACACTGAGTCATGGTGGGACATGACCCACTATCCTTAATATAATATTAAAAAGCTGAAAGAGGAACTTAAGATATGATTACATGCCATTGAGGGATGTAAGACCTGTGGTGTATTTAATTGAATCTCTTTCCATAAATCATTTAAAGGCCATCATTCACACAAGTGACCCTAATAATGATTTCTGGGGCCCACCAAAAATAAAACTGCTGCAAACTGTATGTAGATACACAGAAAGGTGAAATAAGCAACCCTGGTTTATTTATTTGTCCTCCTACATGTCTCAAAACATAAAATCATACGGCCTATTCAAAATTGCTCCCCTTGTGGCATCACAGTGAGACAGTACAATACTTGCCCTCACCTGCTGTCTCTTCTCACATCCATGAGGCACACAACTGGCACATTCAGCATAATTCTGAAAAGAGAGAGACAAGGTGACGAGGACTTTTATTTGCAGGAAAAACCCTCACACAAACCAAAACTAAGAATTCTGTTTACAGCTGATTCATACAGAGTGTAAAAACACCTCTGATTATTGATCCACGTCACAATTTGACCACAGTGTCATAGACATTTCATTTAGACCACAGGAGACATTTTCAAAAGTGAAACACAAGTTTGATGTGTAACATACAACAGACCAAAACAAGGTTCATTTTGTTAAGTGCTGTAGTCTGATAAATCATATTGCATTCCCTGTTGAAAGACTGCAAATTAGAAAAGACAAAATGGACCATTAACGGTGTAGTGTGTAGAAGTTGGCAGCATTTCGCCAAACAGAAAAGGTGAATATAGAACATAATATTAGAATATTTTTATTAAGTTAGAAAAAGTTTTTTATATTTATGTACCACGGGTCTCCCCGTTGTGGGGGCTGACATAACGATCCGCCGTTGTTACGCACCCGTCTAGGGGGAAGGTGCCTAACATATTTGGAAGGGAAAAAGGGAAAAAAAGAGCAAAAAGGTATGTACAAAAAAAAAAAACTTAAAAAGCCAAGATTTTAAGCAAAAAGGGGTACAAAAACAAAAGGCCGCGAAGGCTGGCACACAAACTAAAGATTTACCCAAAACTACGAGCGAGCTATCTAAATACAAAGAAAATAACCGAAAACTATACCAACTACAATTATTACACAATCAACAAAGTCACATTTGGAGGCCGACAGTGACATGGAGCTGCTGCTGTCAGAAAGGACGCCGACTTCCATCTCCTGACTGAGGCCATTTGAATAGGAAGCCGTTCTTCTTGAGCCAATAGCAGGGCCGCTTCTCCCTCAGCCGATCCAGCGCCTCAGCCAATCAGGCCCGGCCACCTGAGTACTGCCCCAAAGACCCTCTTGTGGAGAAGAGCTCTCACTCCACACGCACTCTCAGACACTCACACATGCAACACTCCACAGGATAGAGCATCTCAACAAATATCTCAAATACGTAACAATATGCGGCCAGGGCCGTAACAGCCATGTTGTCTACTGGTGGGTTTTGGGGACAAAAAGAGCGAAACGTGATTTTTGAATACGAGTCTGGCCACTGGTCCTGAAATCTGCCTGGATGGCATGCCAAGAAGAAGAGAGAGAGCGGGTATTACAAGAGAAGAAGACGGTGCAGGGTTTGTAACTGTTGTAAATGATGCCCTGTTCACGATCCTTTTTGGTCTTCACCACCCCTCGTCGCTTAGTGATGTGATGTTTTAGTAACGGACGGGCTCATTCCAAAATCTGAACGCTAGATGGTGCTAAAATGCCAATTTCTACACACTGCACCTTTAAGCAGTAAAAAGCAACAAAAATGACCAATACCTGTTTAAAAAACAATCAACTAGATCTCACTGAGATATGCTGAGTCATAGTATAATGCATGAACACATATAATGCATGACAATGACAATGCAGATCTTTCCCGTTCATGTTCTGTTCTTTCAGTGTGTTAACTTTCTCCCACAAACTCTTTAAGTTGACTGTATGAATTAAAACATGTATCATCCCAAAGATAACATCATGATAGCATCGAGCATGAGTAAAGGCTTTGTAAATAATTTATTAAATAAAGCATTATCAAATATTTATATGTCATTTAAAAACAAAGTTATGAATGCTTTCTGATGCATTAACATATAACTAATGAATATGATGACTTATCATCTGTAAAGCTTTATTAGTAAGAGTCCATCCATCCATCATCTATACTGCTTATCCCTTTTGGGATTGGGGGTCTGGAGCCTATCCCAGCTGATACTGGGCAAGAGGCCGGGCACACCCTGGGCAGGTCAGCTGGGATGCACATCAGCAAATGGCAAATAACCATGGGGTGAACATTGTCAGTATCAAATGTTATTATTTTTACATTTACATTTATTATATTTACTGTATCATTCTTATTCAGGGCTGTGTCCACGGGCACCATATTTAGGAACTATTTCCTGGTTTTCAGCTTCTGTCAGTGGTAGGACATGATTTCTTGACACTGTTTTCATATTTTCTGGGCAGTATTTGGATGGACTTAAGAAAAATGACACAAATGCCTTCAAGAGGTGCTCTGAAACTGTACACTGTAAAAAGGTTGTTGTAAATTTATAGGCAACAAGATGCCATTAAGTTACTGTGAATTTCTCTACAGTAGCATAACTCTACTTTAATTTTCAGCATTTTTACTGTATTTGCTATAATTGTTTTACTACTGTACTTCTATTCAAGGTAATTACTGTTTTTCAATTTACAGAATAATTACTGTATTTTCAAAAACAGCATCCTTACTGTTTTTTTCATTTACAGTATCACTGCTGTGTTTTATATTACAACTTTTTGATGCATTTTAAATTACATTGAACTTGCTGTATAGTATTTAAATAACTATATTTGTAACTGTTTCACTAATTAATTATTAGAAAGATTTCATTTTGTAAAAAAAATCACTTACATCAATATTTTATCCAATAAAATACGTTTACTCAAACTCAAAAATGTGAAATATTTACGCAGTTTTGCCTGCAATGGTTCAGTTTTCTTGGCAAAATTGGAATTTTCGTTTGATTGCCCTCCTTAGGAATTAATTGTATAGACATTTTACAGTAGGAAACTGTAGCTTTTATGGTAAAATGCTGTCAATTTTGCAGAAATAAGTAAGTTTTCCCACAACCTTTTGCCATTGATGTTAATTTACTGCATATATTTTTACAGTAGATAGCTATAAGTGTTACGGTAGAAAACTGTTATTTTTGTTAAAAACAAAAATCAGTTACAGTGTGGCTAAGAGTTTTTTCAACGGGATGAATGCTCCATGTGGACACAAGCCCTCAATGCTGACATCTGGCACACCGAAGTGCTGATTCTGGGAAAATGTCCTTTTCTTTCTTGGCTGTAAAAATGACCTGCAGGACAAATTCTGATCTATCTTGATTGAAGTAAGAGAAAAATATAGTGAGGGAAAATAACACCTAAAGAAGTAATCAGAAAAACATCAATACTGGCATCCTTACCAGCTTCATTATTGTTTTAAACATCGTTATCAGCGTCTGCTCTGAATTTCACGATCGGTAGGTAACCCCCATTATTATCCCTGATCCAGCTGTATTAACAGACTTAAGCACATGTCAGATTCAAAACAGCAGATTATGGGCTGTATAATGACACATGCTCCAGGAAGACCACTTGGCTGCTCCAAGAATGCCTGTGAGAACCACTGGTCCTCAGTGTTTCACATTATAACAGAACAAGACAGCAAAAATAAACAGTACAAATGAAAGGAGGGGACAATTCTATGGGTCACACATTAAAGCTCGTCAGTAAACAAATTTATAATCTCAGTGTTTTTCCTAGATGCCTTAAGTATGCAAAATGAAACATTCTGGAGTTTTCGGCTTGTGAAATACAAAAAACATGGAGGAAAGTGCTTTAGATTTCTTATCATGGTTGTATAAGGATTTGGTGGTCCTGAAAACATTTTTGAATTGGGCCACATCATTAAAAAGCTTGGGAGAGTCTGCTTTTTAGATTCGGAGTTAAGTAATGCCTCACTAATGCTTAAGAGAGTGCGGTGCTAAGTTTTTAGATTTAGATAAATAGCTCTCCTCATCTTCTGTAATTACAAACAGAGCTTTAAAAGTGTAGCCACATGCTTCTCTAAAGCAAAGTAATCTGTCAAATATCAAGTAAAAGTTAAAGGCAAACAGACAGTGTTGTTTTCCTCAAACAGATTTATAAATAGGAAGTACCTCCGCTTCCACCACTTCCCATTGTTTGGAACAAAGGAGCTGTTTAAAGAGAGCTGCTATTAGCATGGGACCAAACATGAGATGACAGCAAGTAACAGTGATGAATTACATCAGCTTAAACTTTTCATTTAGTGGAGATCTGCAACATAAGTCAGCAGTCTGAAACAATTAATACTTCATGCCAGACAGTTATGGCAATTTAATTCACTGCAATTATGCACAAATGGGTTCTTTTACTGAGACACTGCAGTCCCTTTCTCATAGTTCTTGTTTTGAGGAGAAACTGTTGTCAGAGTTCTCCTGCAGCTTTTTTGTGTGTGAAGGTTGCAGCATGAAGAACGTAGGAGTCGACCCACCGTCTGTGTAGGAGCCACATTTGAGTTATTTACATAGTTAAAATTTTATTTTTGTTGTTAACCTTTAATTTTGTCTGCGCCCTCTGCAGGTGGTGAGGACTCACATAGATTCTGCTCACAGTAACATACCACATAACTTAACACACAGATGCAGAAATGATGCAAACGAAAAACATGCTGCATGCTTTTTGTAACTACAATACTTAAAGAGATGAAGATTTAAAGTCCTACAAACCATCACTTAAAGGGATAGTTCAGTATTTTTGAAGTGGGGTTGTATGAGCTCCATATGTCCACTAAGTACATTAGATGCAGTAGAGCGTTCTCTCCTCTCCCTCAGTCAGCCACAGTCTGTAAGAGTCTGTTACGCAGATATAGTCGCAAACAGGGAAGTAACGTACCAAGAACAGAGGGTATTTTCACCGCCTACAAGAACTCCCATCAAAAAATAAGACCCCAGTTTAGGAGTACGCTACCTAGAAATGCTTTTAAGTGCATTAACTTTTCAGAAATATAAAGTTTATCTGGAACTAACCGACTCACGTCATATATTCCTCCGCGCAGCACTTCCGCGAGCCGCTGACTCACTCCGCCTCCCTCTCAGCTGTTGTAAACATAACAAGCTAGCGGCTTCAGGCGCCGCTTGTAGACTGATTGATAGCAGATTACTTCACAAATACTTCGGAGATGGGGTTTTAGTGTTGCTTCCCTGGATGCAGAAACAGATGTATATCATGGAGAACTCATAGCTTTCACCGTATTCCTCTTCGTAACAAGGGCATGAGGCAGCATCATATACTGCAAATGCCTACATCTCTCGTTACCTGACAGATTGTGTGTACATATCTATATATCTATATACAATTTATATCATGGCTAAATCTAAATATATTCTTGCATTTAGGAGATGGTATATTTATATTATTACATCAGAAACAGCCAAAATTGTGTTGTAGCAGAAGTTAGAGGCCAATACACAGTAATGGTTGTGTGTGTGAGAGAGACACACACAAGTAGTTCTGCACCGCGGTGAAGTTGGTTTTAGGTTGGATATTCAACGGACATTCGCTGCCGACCAACCGGTGCCTTCTCACTCTTCATACCCAGGAATGGTAGCAGCAGCGCGGTTAAGTCTACCCAGTTGAAAACAAGGGACTGTCAAGAAATTACCTATTAAAATTCCGTAAAATGTCCGTCGATTATCCAACCTAAAACCAACTTCACCGCGGTAGGTCGTTAGCATTATTAGCATGGCTTTGCTTCCATTTTCATTTTCATCTAGAAATTTTCACAGTAGTGATATTCAAAACACAGATAACATTAGCAAGACAACTCAATGGAGTTTCGCGCGGGGATCCCTGCTCTCGGTGAACCCGGAAGAGGAAATGACGTCACGTGAATAAGGTCTGTTCTTCCTCAGCAGCCCTGAAGGCCAGCTCTCCACCCTCTGGTTTACCTGGAGCTCCTCTTGAACAAAGGACAGAGTGAATCTTCAGCCTGCTCGTCCCAACAACAACAAAAGCGTGAATTGAGCTTCAGCCTCCTGGCATTGGACCCGCCGACCTCGGATACATCCCGGCTGGAGGCTAACAGCGGAGCATGGCTCTCACAGTCAGTGGGTCCGACTGCAGCCCAGACTCATCTGCACTCATCCAAACCACAGGACCTCTTTCGGCTGGACCCTTTTCTTTCATCAACAGTGGACTCAGTAAGTAACAACATGAGGCCCAGATCAGAGCGACTGTGTGGTGTTTAAGTTTAGTTACTGTGAGCTTTGTTCCTGACAACCGTCTGAGTTGGCCACATGTTACAGTTACATGTTTTGTATAAGGTGGATCCAGCTGTGCTGCAAGGTTAGCATATTACAGCTTTCACAGATTTTTGCAAAGGAAGCTACAAGAGAAGATATAATAACAGACACATACACAGCAAATAATGACTCAAATGAAGACTACGGCTCCTGCGGGCAGTCCAGTGGCGCTGCGGAGTGCGGTTCGGTCTTCAGTGACCCGTCCCTCAGCTGCCGAGCCTGACCCGTCCGTGCTGGTCCTCGGCACGTCGATGGTTCGGCACGTGCGAGTAAACAAAGGCTACACCTCCTGCCACCCAGGTGCACTCGTCAGGGACATCACCGACTCCGCCCCCAACATCCTCCGTCATCACCCCTCCGTATCAACAGTGGTTGTTCACGCTGGCACAAATGACCTCAGATTACAACAGTCAGAGACTCTTAAGGTCGACTTCATAACCCTCATCACCACAATCCACAGCTTAAACAAACAGGTCATAGTCTCAGGACCCCTCCCACCACCCCGTTTTGGAGACATTAAATTCAGCCGCCTGAGACAATTACATATATTTCTTAAATCATACTGCACTGCTAATCAGATTCCATATGTTGACAATTTCCTTACTTTCTTCAAGAGACCTGGACTATAAAAAAAGGAGTGGTAAAAGGGGAGGTGGCACTGCTTCAATTATTGCACACACTTTGACCACCAAACCTATTTTATTTGAACACCACTCCTTTGTTTTTAACAACCCTACAATTTTATGTGTGACAGTGTACAGACCACCGAAAAAGTGCAGTCTTTTTATCAACCAATTTTCAGAATTTTTATCAATCTTACACAATTCCTACAACATGATTATTTTAACCGGTGACTTTAACCTGCACATAGACAATATTTTAGACCCTGTTTCAAGTGAATTTTTAAATATTCTTAACTACATGGATTTTAATCAACACGTCATGCAGCCAACTCACAACAGAGGACACACCCTCGACCTGGTCATCACCTATGGCCTGTCCGCCAGTGTGTCCTCTGTTGTTGACTTGGCTGTCTCTGATCACTACTGTGTGTTTTTTAATATCACTGTTTTTATCCAGCGGGAGACCTCTGTGAGAACTGTGAGGAAGCGTCATCTGACCCCTGAAGTGGCTGCAAATTTTGTCAATGTTTTAGAAAAATACCCTCCAATTGTCTTGCCTGCCCCCTGTGATTTTATTGTTGACAATTTTAACAGTAGAATTCAATGTGCTCTTAATCTAGTTGCTCCACTTAAATTAAAAAAGGCTCGATCAAAGTCCATAGCACCATGGAAAAATGAGGAAGTTAAGAAACTGAAAAGAAAATGCAGGGCGGCAGAAAGAAAATGGAGGAACAGCAAAATCACAGTAAATCTTCAAATATACAAGGAACATCTTAAATCATACAGCCATGCTGTTAGAAATTCAAGAAACTCATACTTTGCTAAATTAATCACAAGCCATAAAAACAACCCAAAAGTTCTTTTTTCAACCACTGACCATCTTTTTAACCCTGATTTTAATAACATTCAAATAACTCCTACAAACACTCTCTGTGAGGAGTTTGCAGCCCACTTCGAGGAAAAGATTAACACTATCAGATATGGCATTTTATCCAACCAAACCTCTGCTTTTAACCCATCTGAGTGTCTGTCTTCACCTGAGGAAACACTGGGCAGTTTTGTCCTGGTTAATGGTGAGATGCTTTATGAAGTTTTCTCCTCAATGAAGCCCACCACATGTCTGCTAGACCCAATCCCAACCTCATTTTTTAAGTCATTTTATGGATCCTTTAGAGACGAGCTTTTAAACATGATGAATTGCTCACTTCAGACGGGGGTCTTTCCCACTGCCTTTAAGACGGCGGTGGTGAGACCCCTGTTGAAGAAGAGCAATTTAGATTTTAATGATTTTAATAATTACAGACCAGTGTCTCACTTACCATTTTTAAGTAAAATTCTAGAGAAACTTGTTCTCATTCAGCTTAATTCCTTCCTAGACACTCATGATATTCATGAGGAATGTCAGTCTGGTTTTAGGGTAAACCACAGTACAGAGACTGCCTTAACAAAAATTTTAAATGATTTTAGATTGAATTATGATTCACAAAAAGTGACAGTGTTGGTTCTGCTGGATCTAAGTGCTGCCTTCGATACAGTGGATCACACTATTCTTTTAAACAGACTCAAACACCTGGTTGGCCTCTCTGGTACTGTACACAAGTGGTTTACTTCCTACCTCACAGACAGAACATTCATGGTAAGTGTAGACACATGCTCCTCTAAAGTCCATAAAAGTCCATGTGGAGTACCCCAGGGTTCGATTTTAGGTCCTGTGCTTTTTAACCTCTACATGCTCCCCCTTGGCGGTGTCATCAGGAGACATGGAATCAACTTTCACAGTTATGCTGATGATACACAGCTTTACATCTCCATGTCTCCTGATGACACCAGGTCAATGGATGCTCTTTTTAGCTGTATTTTAGAAATCAAATCATGGATGGCAGAAAACTTTCTCCAGTTTAACCGGGACAAAACTGAGGTTTTAGTCATCGGTCCTGAGGCCCAGAGAGAGAAGCTTTTACCCAAACTACAAACATTGTCTTTTAATCCCTCAATACAAGTAAAAAACCTGGGCGTAATGTTTGACTCTGAGCTGACTTTTATTCCACACATTAAGAATGTAACAAAAATAGGTTTTTATCATCTAAAGAACATCGCCAGAGTCCGCCCCATTCTCTCTCAGGCCAACACGGAGACGCTGATGCATGCTTTTATCACCAGTCGTATAGACTACTGTAATGCCCTGCTCTCTGGTCTTCCCAAAAAGAATATTTCAGGTTTACAATTACTGCAAAATTCAGCAGCACGTGTCCTGACTAAGACCAGAGGGCGGGCCCACATTACACCGGTTTTAGAATCACTGCATTTGCTCCCTGTGTGTTTTAGGATCGACTTTAAAGTTCTTTTATTGGTTTTTAAATGTCTTAATGGTCTTGGGCCTTCTTATCTCTCAGAACTGCTTTTACCCTACAAACCCTCGCGGACCCTGCGCTCCTCTGGCAGCGGGCTCCTGGTCATCCCAAAGGTCAGGACACACACACGGTGAGGCGTCATTCCAGTCTTACGGCCCTCGGCTATGGAACAGCCTGCCAGAGGACCTCAGGGCCGCAGAGAACGTTCATGTTTTTAAAAGCAGGCTCAAGACGCACCTTTTTAGCTTAGCTTATAAGTAAGATTTTATTTATGACATGTATTTATTCTAGACTTTTACATTGTCTTTATTTATGGTTTTTATTCTTTTCTTACCTTAGTGTTTTAGTTGTTCAATTTTACATTCAAGCTCTTAGATTTTCTTCGTCTCTTAGTTTTTACTTATTTTTATTCTTTTATCTTAAGGATCTCCAGTGTTTCCTCTGTAGGAGCCCTCTGCGCCACGGGCTATGGTCGGCTACAGCTGCAGGACTCTGTCTCGTAAGTTCCTGGTGGAGTCTTGAGGACCATCCTCACTCCTCTGGGTTCTGTGTTGGTGTCCTGTGGCTGTGGTTGACTCTCCGCTCCTGGTGCAGACGGCTCCTCTGATGACACTTCCCCAACTGGTCCATCTGTACTCAGCCTCTCATTCTCTTATTCTCAGCCTCTTATTCTTATCCTAAGCCCAATGTCAACTTTTTTTTTTTTTTTTTTTTAGTGGGTGTGTGGGTGGGGGTATGTGTGTGTGCGTGTGTGTGTCTAGTGTAGCTGTGCATGAGTAAATGTTGCACGCTTATGTGAGAGTAAACACTCATGTAATATGGGGGTCGGTAGGTGGGTTTGACGTAATGTTTTTATTTGTTTTTTATGTAAAGCACTTTGAGTTGCAGTCATTGTATGAAAAGTACTCTATAAATAAAGTTTTGATTGATTTGATTGATTGATACATTGCTCAGTATTTGCCTTAATGTGTGCAAAATACACTTGGGTCAGTGACAAATAAGAGTTTGCATTATGAGAAACTCAAAAAAATTTAATGAAGTGTTTAATAAGCTTGCATCAGGTATGCATAGATCTATATTTTGTATTCCTGTTGGTTTCATGTAATTTCAAATAGCATTTGAACCTTTTTTTTACAAAAGGAAAGACAGATTGCCCCTGAAAATATCAAGTGGTGTAACCACAACAAAAGGAGAAATATTAAATATTTATTTCCACTTAGAGTGTATGCAAGTGTACTTTTAAAAACAGTTACTTAATTTATATATATCACTTGAAAATACATTTTATTGGGATTATTTTAAAATAAAATTATATGCGTTTTTGCAGTATAGAGCAGGACAAATACTGAAAACCCTTTGGTGTTTTATAATAACTTGTGACAAATTATGTATAAACTGGCCATGAGTTGTGTCGAACCCTGTGTTAATTATGTATTTCATATGTATTAAAGCTAAACATTTCAAAAATTATAAAGTCATGCAAAATAATGATTTTATCCTAACCTTCCTGAGATTTGATTGTAAGGTTTTGGATAAATCGCCCTTTTTCTTGAAAATATGACACCAAACACTTAAAAATAGTTCACCATAGTAAGTTAGGTCACATTACATCTTTAATCAGCATCAAAAACATCTGATATTTGCCAACATCAGATGGAGTAACTTGTTACACTATCTGACATTTCAATACTAATTCAGATTTAACAGGCATTTAAGATGGACACCTATGTAAGCACATAGCCTTGATGTGAAGATTTTAAACACATTTTTACACCAAATACTTATTTTTGCAGTTTTTATGAATTAAAAATAGTTTTCTAAGGTCACACCTTATGACATGTGGCCCTAAGCACACCTGACCATCCCCTAAAAACGTCCTATTTATCAAGATTTCAAAGAGAGCTACTAACCATGGCATGCAGCAGTTAGATGAGTCAGGGGTCCTTCTTTGTGATATATTTTTCTGTCACATGATCTTCTTACACAAATGAACAAAATGGCTCCTTGAATGTTGGTTACATTGTGCTGGCAATTTAGACAGCTGATTTGACAGACAAAGTTCCCCAAATTAGTTATAATATTTAGAACAAGGGTGTTCTATTTATTTTATTTATTGTTGAACAAGACCAATGTAGGATTATGCCAAACTAGTTGATAATGTGTTTTATTGAGAATTTCACAGTTTTTGAACAAGTTGAAGTAACTGGTACCAAGTTTTGAAGGTTACGCTACATAGACATTTTTGTGATTATCCCTTGAATATTCTCTCAATATTGATCAGATCCAGAAATTCTAGACTAGGTCTTCAAGAAGAGAATATATTCAAGTGATTTGTGAGGTATTTTTTTTCAAATTTTAACCTTTTTAAATTTAACTAAACCGTGGGAACATAAAAAAATCTGCGTCACGTCATTCACCCACTTATTAAGTGTATGGAGCCAGAGCTGCCACTATGACTTCATTAGCTCCCTAAGCTAAAACGGTGGAGTTTTATGCTAGGTTTCTGACCTCATGTTGTAGCTCATTGATACCAATATTGCTGTATAAAACAAATTTAAAATGTTCTCTTTTGATCTAAACACAGTTCTAATAAAAACTATGACAGACTTAATTCACCCTCAAGGGTGGAAAATGATTTTTTGGGCATAAATGTCTAACCCCTTTACCCACGTGCTTTTTACCTTCACAGACTCCATGAAATAATGTCCACCTCCCAAATATTGTGTCACATCATCAATTTTTTTTTTACATTTTCCTAGCAACAGGGGGTGGCTCAACTTACCCCAGTCTCCCCTATCACTGACTGATACTGTTGCTGCTTTGTTGTTGTTTCCTTTTACAAAATAAGGTGACATGAGCCTGTTACGTCCCCGGTCTAGGGGAACCAGGAGCACAACATGCAGAGCCCTCCCTGCTCGCCCACTCCCAACAAAAGGCCAGCAGAACACTGTTTGCGACCAACACAGCAGTTTTTATTTACTTCGGCCGAGAGCAATGCCCAACACAATAAACAAAAGGATCCTATGACATCTAAGCTTTCCTGAATCAAAAACTAAATGGCAAACAAATGACAATTCTCTTACCTATTTAATAAACTAAGAAAAACAGGAGAAAACAATTATCAAAGGAAAAAGGGCTTCTCCCTCCTACGAACTGCTTTCTTAGTTTTGAACACAACTCTTCAGATGCAGTGGCTCTTTGTTCGGGGAAGGCGAGCGGCAGAGAGAGGGGGCGGGGCTTCTGACAGCTACTTAAGAAGGAGACGCTCCGTTCTCCTCCAATCACTGCAATCTTCCAATTGGACCCAATCCCCGGTCTCCGATTCGGCACCAATCCTCGTTCTCCAACCTGTATGGGCACCCCACCCACTCACACACACGCACTCACAGAGAGGAGACAGATGCATGCCAAAATACATTTTCACCCAACATGACCAAGGGTCATGACACCTCCCCACCCAAATAAATCAAACATTTCCCCCTAAGAAATGTTTGATTTTAACACCTGGACAGAGCATCAGCCATGATATTCTCCAAACCTTTTTTATAGCGAATCTCCACATTGAAATCCTGCAGCAGTAAGGACCAACGCATGAGACGCTGGTTGCTGTTCTGCATCTGAGTCAAAAACACAAGGGGATTGTGGTCAGAGAAAACAATAGTTGGTACAGAACTAGAACTCAAACACACTTCGAAGTGTTGCAGCGCTAACAGTAAGGCCAGGGCCTCTTTTTCGATTGTGCTATAATGCAGCTGGTGTTTGAGGAACTTTTTCGAAAAGTAACAGACCGGATGATCGATGCCACGGTCGTCCTCCTGCATCAGCACTGCGCCCGCGCCGAGCGCACTGGCATCCACCTCCAGCTTGAAGGGGCGCACAAAGTTTGGAGCTGCGAGCACCGGGGCACTGCAGAGAAGAGCTTTCGCAGCTTCAAAAGACAACTGACACTTTCCTGACCACTGGAAAGGCGTTTTAGGGCTCACTAAGTTCGTCAATGGAGCTACAATGTCCGCAAAATTACGACAGAACGCACGATAATAACCAGCCATTCCCAAAAAACGGCGCAGCTCACGACGCGTTTGGGGAGGTGGGAATTCCAAAATTGCCTGCACTTTGGCAGCGACCGGGAATACCTTACCTTGTCCTACCTGTTTACCCAAATACGTAACAACTGCCTTTCCAAACTCGCATTTGGCTAGGTTGAGGGTTAGGGAAGCGGAACGCAAACGATCTAAAATCTCCTCGAGGGTTTTTACATGTTCTGGCCAAGTGGATGAATAAGCAACAATGTCATCCAAGTACACTTCACAATTTTTAACACCATTCAGAACGGTGTTCATCAGCCTTTGGAACGTGGCTGGGGCATTTCTCAATCCAAAAGGCATTACCTTGTACTGAAGGAAATGGTCGGGGGTACCAAAAGCACAAATTTCGGAGGCGCGCGCAGTAAGTGGAACCTGCCAATAACCTTTAAGGAGGTCGAGTTTGGTTACAAACTTAGCAGATCCCACACGGTCAATACAGTCAACCATGCGCGGAAGGGGAAAGGAGTCAGGTTTAGTGATGGCATTTATTTTTCGAAAATCATTACAGAAACGCGGGGTCTGATCTGATTTAGGAACAAGAAGAGAGGGTGAGCTCCAAGGGCTACTGCTTGGGACCGCAAAACCGTGGTCTAGAAGATACTTTACCTCTTTTCGCATTACAGCACGTTTCTCTGGGTGGACGCGGTAAGCGTGTTGTTTAATCGGTCTGTGCTCCTCCACATCAAGATTTTCTCATCAGATCCTGTGTAATTCATGCAACTTGTGGACATTACATTGTCTTCTGGAGGGAAACTTTCTCTAGAGTCAGTTTTATCACGTCTACTGTCTCCGTGAAGAGCAGTGCCAGCACACAGGAAAGCAGCCACAGCCACTGTTCATCCTTAGCAGCCTGAAACTTTCACTATCTGTGGATTATTTAAAGGCACACGCCAACATCTTTTTTTTTATGTCCTGCCTCACCCCAGAGGCCATGACAAGTGGATAGACACAAATCATTGTATTATCTTCTTCTACTTGTAAACGGAGGCTTTGTTTATATTGGCTTATTTCCAGGGTGGTTTGCGCTCCAGCTGTGACGTTCATGACCGAGTCGAGTGTTTTTAACAGCTCTTTAAGTGATTTGCAGTTGTGAATGAGCCGTTTGTTGGGGGGGAATTCTCGTATTTGCAGGCAAATTACATTTAAGAACGGCTCACTCACAACTGCAAATCGGTTCTCATCGTTCACTTTAAAGAGCCGTTAAAATGAGCAGTTGAAGATCATTAAAGCCACAGTAACACCTCTGCAGCAAAAAGCAACACAATTTATTTATTGTTATTTTCCTGTGTAACAGCAAACATCCCAGGCCTTTTCTCTGTCAACAGGCAACAGTTTGATTGTATTTTTTGTACAGGTATGAAAGTTGGAGGTTTTAAGACGCAGATGCCGCCTGTTTATGTCGATATCAGCCAAACCAGATATAGACCAGGCAAAGAGTCAGGGGTGTGTGATTATTGATGTTGTCAATTCAATGGATCATTCTGGACTGTGTACTGAGAGGGTAGAACACATGCCTTTACTGAAACCCTTGATCCCCTTATTCACAGAGTGTAAGTAAAGCTCAGGGCTTTATGTTTGTTTGAACACATTTCCACCTCAAGCTTGAAATGAGAATCTGAGTCATGAAAAAAGTCCATTAACTCTGACATGTTTTGTTTAAAACTAATTCTTTATAGTGGTAATAGTCCCTGATTGGATGATTTATAAGGTGTGTTACTTAAAAACGTATGAAAAGGTACAAGATAATCCACACACCAAAAAAAACCTCCCTTGAATTCTTTTTATTAAACAGTGACGTTTCGAGCCGTATGGCTCTTTCTCAGACTTTCAAGGTCTGAGAAAGAGCTTGAAAAAAGCATTTGATTTACCATTTTAGAAAATATCAAGTAATTCTATCATGTTTAACATCATGCTAAATTTCTTGGCCTTGTGCCTCTGTATTTCAGTGTTTTGTGAAGAGGTCCAGCAGCCTTCAGTGAGCAGAGAAGGGCTTCCATCTGAGCAGCGAGAGTGGAGCTCCAGTCTGATCCAGAAGATGACCGAGCCTCTGCACAGTAAGGAGGAACCAGAGGAGCTCTGGAGCAGTCAGGAGGGAGAGCAGCTTCAAGGACCAGATGAGGATGAAATCAAGTTCACTTCTGCTCCTGTCTCTGTGAAGAGTGAAGTTGATGAAGAGATGCTTCAGTGCTTACAGCTCCATGAAGTCAAAACTGAACAAATGGAGAGAGGAGCTGATGGAGAGGACTGTGGAGGACCAGATGCAGACAGATACTTTGGTCCAGGGAGAGATGCACAAGCAGAGACTGAGGTTAGAACTGAAAGTGAAGACTCCTCTAAAGCAGAGACTGATAATGCCGATTGTAAAGAGGCAATGCAACATAAGTTGCATATTTGCTCTGAGTGTGGTGACAGATTTAAACTGGCGGACACTGCCAGCGACAACATGAGCAGTAAAACAGGAGAAAAACCATTAAGTTGTTCTAACTGTCGTAAACAAATCAACCAAAAAGCTACTTCACACACTCAAATTAGAATTCACAATAGACAAAAGCCCTTCAAGTGCACTGAGTGCGGTAATGGATTAATCTGTGAAAGAAATCTAAACTCTCACATGAAGGTTCACACTGGGGTGCGACCCGTGTGCTGCTCTGAATGTGGAGCATGTTTTTTACATAGATGCCATTTGAGGAGATATGAAAAGGTTCACACTGGAGAGAAACCCTTCAGCTGCTCAGAGTGTGGTAAGGGCTTCAAACAGAGAGATTATCTGATGAAACATATGAGAATTCACACAGGAGAGAAACCCTTCAGTTGCGCAAAGTGTGGAAAGAGCTTCACCTGCAAAGGTAGTCTGATGGAGCATAGAAGAATTCACACTGGAGAGAAACCCTTCAGCTGCTCAGAGTGTGGAAAGAGCTTCAAACAAAAGCATAGTCTGATGAAACATATGAGAATTCACACTGGAGAGAAACCCTTCAGCTGCTCCGAGTGTGGATGGAGCTTCAGACAAACATGTAGTTTGATGGCACATTTGCAAGTTCACAATGGAGAGAAACCATTCAGCTGCTCAGAGTGTGAAAAGAGCTTCACCTGCAAAGGTAGTCTGATGGAGCATATGAGGATTCACACTGGAGAGAAACCCTTCAGCTGCGCAGAGTGTGCGAAGAGCTTCAGGCATAAATGTAGTCTGATGGCACATATGCAAGTTCACACTGTCGAGAAACCCTTCAGCTGCTCAGAATGTGGTAAATGCTTTAGAAATAAAGATGTTCTGATTTTGCATATACCAGTTCACACTGAAGAAAAACCCTTCAGCTGCTCAGAGTGTGGTAAGAACTTTAGACAAACATGTAGTTTGATGGCACATTTGCAAGTTCACAATGGAGAGAAACCATTCGGCTGCTCAGAGTGTGAAAAGAGCTTCACCTGCAAAGGTAGTCTGATGGCACATGTGCAAGTTCACACTGTAGAGAAACCCTTCAGCTGCTCAGAATGTGGTAAATGCTTTAGAAATAAAGATATTCTGATTGTGCATATACCAGTTCACACTGAAGAGAAACCCTTCAGCTGCTCAGAGTGTGGTAAGAGCTTCACTGCTAAAAGAAGTCTGATGGAGCATATGAGAATTCACACTGGTGAGAAACCCTTCAGCTGCTCAGAGTGTGGTAAGAGCTTCACTGCTAAACGTAGTCTGATGGAGCATATGAGAATTCACACTGGTGAGAAACCCTTCAGCTGCTCAGAGTGTGGTAAGAGCTTCACTGCTAAACGTAGTCTGATGGAGCATATGAGAATTCACACTGGTGAGAAACCCTTCAGCTGCTCGAAGTGTGGTAGGAGCTTCAGACAAAAAGGAAGTATGATGGTGCATATGAGAATTCACACAGGTGAGAAACTCTTTAGCTGCTCAGAGTGTGGTCGGAGCTTCAGACATAAAAGTACTCTGAGGACACATGAGTACTCACACAGGGGAGAAACCATTCAGCTGCTCTGAGTGTGTGTTACAACCCAGCTCGATGGGGAAAAGGGAAGCGACAAAAATAAACCAGATTTGAAATGGTTTAAAATGAATGTTATTTTTAAAGAAAAAGAGAAGCAAGTTTAACAAAATGAGGTTGAAAAGGGCGAACTAAGAAACACTAGTAACGGTGTGGAAAAGTTTAGTAGTTAAGACCCACTGACCAAACACATCGGACATTACACAAATGCATGACCTCTTGGTACATTCAGTAAAATGAATAACTTTTGACGCACATGATCACAATTATTCAGAAAATCATGCTGGAGGTCAGGCTTTAGAACTGTTTCACAACCACCCTGATGAAACCTGCTGAGAACCTGATCCTCAGACCTGAAGAGACGTTTACAACCACAGACTGAGGACATGATTGAAGACTGATCTGATGTTAAAGGCCATGACACAGATGTTTTTAAAGGAGCAAAGAGAGTATCATAACAATGTTTAAACCTGTATGAATCCTGAATTTCCATTTGACCATGAGCTGTAATGCTGTTGATGTTGAGCTTCATAACTGATTCACACAATTCTAGCTCATCATAGTGACATGTCTGGCTGGAGGAGCTCATTTTTATCAACCTGCTTCCTTGGTTGGTACTAGGGCTGGGCAATATGACTCAAAAGTAAAATTCTTAATCCTTTATACGATTCATTTCCATATTCACTTGATGATTTCTGAAATGCTGTGACTGTTTGATGAACTGTTTTATATTATACAAAGTGGTGTTGTGATAATAAAGTGTAAACAAAAGTACTGGCTGTGCCTCATCTTTGTCTAAGTCAGGACTTGTGTGCAGATTCACTGTAGCCCCCTCTCTCTTAGCTCCCTCAGAGTCCTCCTCTCAGCAGTCCTAGTCTCTTATAGGCAAATGTAAGGGGTTAGAAATGACTCAGTCATGGTTTGGAGGAGTGCTGCCAAGGTTAGAACAGGAGAGGGTCATGAGCAGGTTCATCTGCTGACACATTCAGATGAGGTCCATCAACTAAAGGAGTGTGGGTGAAGTGAGGAAACACTGGTTTGTGGATGTAGCAAAGCCTGATAAAAAATAAGTCTTTATTGAAGAAAAGAACTGATCAGTTTTTGTTTTTGGGTCACAACCCCCGAAATATCACCATCAGCATGAGTCTGTGGAGATTGAGACGTTCCTCATGACAGGAGTCGTGAGAATAAGAGGAAATCTTTAAATTGACAAACAAATATCAGGCAGTCATTTTTGGTCCTCTTGTTTTGGATTTGATGAGCCGGCTTAGTCATTTATCCTGGATTTCCAAATCCTACTTTTGTGCGACAGGCCCCTGGAGTCCCTGAAAATGGAGTGCTAACAGATGTTCTACTGAGTTTAGGAACACCTCCATCTTTCTGCTGGTACCAGGATAAACAGTAGTTCAGGTTGCTGTTACAGTCTTTAACTTTGTGACTGGTCCTACATGAGATGGAGACGGAGCCTCCCAGAGCAGAGCTGACTGCTGCAGGCTGAGTCTCTGTGACCTGTCCTCTGGACAATGAGGACACAGAGACAAACACAGAGAGCATGTCATGGTTCTGTGGCCTTCATTTCAGAGGGACAGATGTTGACAGAGGAGGGCAGTTTGATTCTCTGGACTTTACCTGTGAAGCAGCAGCAGAGGAGAGTCCAGACGAGGACGCAGATGGACGTCATGTTTCTGATGAGGAGGAGGATTTTTGAGTCTTCTGTTGTGATGAAGGACAGCTGTCAGTCATCCAGAGTTCAGCTGTTAGGACTATAAACTCTCCCAGAGCACTGGAGCATGATGATGATGATGATGATGAAGATGCAAAGTGGCTCTCTGGAAATGATCTGACTCAATGTAACTTGGAGCATTTTAGATTTAGAGCCTTCAACATTTTTTTCAGGATAACTTGGACCATCAGAATATTTTTGCCACTGTGATGTCAGACTGATGCAGTAAAAGCTGTAGGACCACTGAAAGAAAACAAACTTTTAAATTATAATTTAAATCTCTCTGAACTTCAAACAAATCACACAAATCAACGCTGAACAAGCTTTTGGCCACTTCACATTGCTCACACCCTCTTTGATTCTTTTGGGAACTGGTTACTCTGGTGTCACTTGTTGACCTTGGCCTGCTCCTGATTGGACACTATCGTCAGGAAAAGAAGACACTGGTTGCAGTTGATTGGTCTGCAGGCTGACAGGAAGTTATCACATTCTCTGAGGGTCTAATGGAGGGATTAGACCCATTAAATATTTCAACATTTTCTAGATTGTTGTTGTTTGTTTTTTGCAAGTTATTACAGAACTTAAGGTACAATAATCACTTCTCTAAATCTGCCTTAATAAAGAACTGGAACATACCATTTAGCATCAGTTGATGATGAATGTAACTATCAAATGGTGAAGGTAAAATAGTTGAGCTTTAAAATTTTAATTTCTGTTGTTCCGGTCATATTTGAGTTTTTTTTTTCTTGCTAAGGTACACTTTGTTCCTTTCTTTGTATCGTCATAAAAACCCACAAAAATACTTCACACACAAACTGAATCACTGGACATCATTAAAGATTGTTGACTGAACTGCCAGAGGGCTGCAGTCTTTCAGAGGACTCAGGCCTGACATGATGTCCATGATTCACAGTGTTGGGAATAGCAGCGTTCAGTTTTTTCCCAGTAATCTAATTGTGCAGTTGCTCATTTTGGCTTGTTGAGCCCCCAAACCCATGAAGGATCTGGTGCAGAAGGTTGTTGAATAAGTAAATTAAGAGACAAATAAGAAGGCAAATCACTTTGAAATTGAAATGTAATGTGGATAAAAATTAAAACACGCTTCATGTAGAGTTCTCTCTTTAAAAAAGCTTTTACTGCAACATAACTAGATGCAGCAATGGCGAGTCTGGAGCAGTCAGTGGAGTTAAAACTGGCTTTACCAGGATGGAAGTACAAGAAGTAAAAGGCAAGAACAGACATGTGAAGTGTACATTATGTCCCAGAGCAAAGTGTTTGTCTGTTGTGACTGAATCTAAAAATCTGGTGACCAAAAACACAGAAAACTCTGCTGCTGATGTCAGTGCTGCTGCAGCAGGCCAGCTAACAACAAGGAAGGACACAGAGACGGAGCCACACAGTCCAAGCAGCAGAAGCTTCTTCAAAAATGTAACGCATCAATTACTTTCCCTGGTAACTAATTACATCTATGAAGGAGTAATTCTGTTAGTAATTAAATTACTTTTTGGGGAAAGTAACTAGTATCTATAACTAATTACTTTTTAAAAGTAATTTACCCAACAATGGTGATTCAGATTTAGACAACATTAATGATCCCAAAACAGCAATTCATTTTACAACTACTGAAATCTTTAAGGACAAATTAAACATGATAGAGGGTTAAAGACTTTCAGTAAAAAAAATGACATAAAATGCTCTGGGACACATGAAATCATTTCATGTAGTTTTTAGTGAACAGTAAATAAATAAATTCAACACACAGAGCAGCTAAATTCTATGAAATAAACCAGTATATTGTAGGAAAGTTATCATCCCTCTCTGAATCTCCCTCACCTTTTCTCCCTTAGTTTCTAGTATTCCTGACAAACTCCATTCCTTTCCTGCCTCTCTTAACCTTTCTTATAACCTGGCCCTTTCTTCGTCAGAACTACAACAGTCCATTAAAATGTGTTGGACATTTTCAACATCGTGGCAGTATGTGCAGTCTTGTGAGACCACTTTTCCCATTAAAAATAGTGCCTTGTTCAAACCTGTGTGGTCGAACCTCAGTCTGGATATAACTACTTCCTCTCTTCTGCTTTTTCCCCTAACACCCTGTGCTCTGACTGTGCTTTGTATCCTGTAGTAACTTCTACCTTTGCTGTCTCCATCCCATTTTCTGCCAAATTCAAATAATTTCTTATTAACAAGTGCTTTTCCTTCACCTTTTCCAAATGCGATGTTGCTAAAATGATTCATAAGTGCTCTTTTTGCCACCCTATCTGCACATTCGTTACCTTTTACTCCCAAAATTCAATGTCAATACCCACTTTTTGGATCCTGAACAAGTTCTGCAGAATTTCATACATCAGATCCTCCCTCTGTGATTTCATATTTCGTAAGCTTAAGAGCACTGCTACAGAATCTACACATATCACCACCCTATCTGGTCTCAGGTCTTCTACCCACTGGAGTGTGAATATGACTGACACCATCTCTGCTGAGTAAACTGACAGTTTGTCCGTTATTCTGTTGCATAGGTGGGTTTGGAAGTATGGTATGTGGGCCAACATGCCAACGTGACATTCTGATCTTTTGAGCTGTCAGTATAAGTTTGTAGATAACTGAAGAAATGATTCTTTATGTAATGTTCTGTACGATGCCCAATTTCCCTTTCCATCCAGAGCTTTCTCAGGTTCATGATACTGAAGTCAAGTTTAATTTTGGGGAAGAGCCATGGTGGAACGTTGCTAAGAGGTAACGATGGGTTAAAACTGGTTTCTCTTATGCCACATTTTTCTATTGTATCTTTAATCGTCCATCCAAAACTCTTCCCCCTAAATCTGTTATACTCCCAGCAATCATTTACGACACTTTTGGCATTTCCATCCCTACTGCCTCTTAGTCTAATCCAATACATCAGTGAAAGTTTGACCCTTCTGAATTCTAGTGCTTGTTCACCTGATTCCACCTGTTCAGAACTAGTTGGAGTTGTTCTCATTGCACCAAAACAAAGTCTTAAAGCTTTGCTTTGCAGTCTTTCAACCTTGTTCAGGCGTGACTTGGCTGCTGCCCCATAAATGTAGCAGCCATAATCTATTGTTGTTCTCATAGATCTAGCAGTGCCTGCTTCTCTGCTCCCCAGTTAAATCCAGATATAGCTCTCATTACATTAATTACTTTTTTGCATTTTTTTTTCTAATTTTTCTGACAGCTTAAATCCCCAGTTATATGACCATTGTTCTACCTTTTTAATAGCGTCCTTTATCGTTCTAAAAACACTTTTATCATCTTTCCCCCTAGTCCAAATAACTCCATCATCTGCAAGGATGAGCAGATCCTTCTATCAAGGTTCATAAAGATATTGTTAACCAGAATGTTGAACAGCACAGGACTGATGGCGCCACCTTGTGAGTTCACGATGTCAAATTCTTTTGAGCTCTCCACTCCTACTCTAACTCTAAACTTTCATTCAGAAAGGACATCTAGCACCCAATTAAACATTCTCCCTCCAATGTCCATATTGTGCATTTGGATTAGCAGTCCTTCTCTCCACATAGAATCGTAGGCTTTTTCAATGTCAAAGAGCACAATAACCATGAGCTGTTTCATCTTAAATCAGAATCAGAATCAGAATCAGCTTTATTGACCACGTATGTTAGACATACAAGGAATTTGAAGTCCATTGTCATCTCCACAGTCTTGAGGGGGTTCAGCTCCAGGTGGTTCTGACCACACCAGAGGACCAGCTGTTCTACCTCCTGTCTGTATGCAGACTCATCCCCGTCCCGGATCAGTCCGATGACAGTTGTGTCGTCCGCAAACTTCAGGAGTTTCACAGATGGTCCCCTGAGGTGCAGTCGTTCGTGTAGAGGGAGAAGAGCAGTGGGGAGAGAACACACCCCTGGGGGACACCAGTGCTGATGGTCCAGATGCTGGATGTGGTGTTACCCAGCCTCACCTGCTGTCTCCTGTCTGTCAGGAAGTTGGTAATCCACTGACAGGTGGAGACTGGCACAGCGAGCTGGGACAGCTTCTGGCGGAGGATTTCAGGGACGATGGTGTTGAAGGCCGAGCTGAAGCCCACAAACAGGATCCTGGCATAGGTCCCTGGAGAGTCGAGGTGGTGCAGGATGTAGTGCAGTCCCATGTTGACTACATCATCCGCCGACATGTTTGCCCCTGTGATGTCCTTCAGGTGGCTCAACACCAGTCTCTCGAAGGATTTCATGAGCACAAATGTTTTCTCAATTTCATTGCTTACTTTAATGACTGCATCCATGGTCGATCTTGCTTTTCTAAATCCATTCTGATATGTTGCCATCAGTCCTCTCTGCTCTAAAATGTAGTTAAGTCTCTGCACCAAGATCTTCTCCATCCATTTACATCGATGTGACGATAAAGCAGTAGGTCTGTAGCTCTCAGGATGGTTTGGTTCTTTGCCAGGTTTAGTAAAAGGCAAAATAAGTGTAGTTTTTCATTGTTTTAGCATGTTCCCTTCTCTCCAAATCTTATTAAATAACTCCAGGACATGTTTCATTGTTTGTTCTGGTAATTTTCGAAACATGACATAACTGAGTTGGTCCTGACCTGTTGCTGTATTTCTAGTGCCATGCAAGGCGATTTCTAATTCACAGGTCATCATCAAGATTTGAATCCACATCCTCTGTCTTCCTAATTCCATCCTGATTTTCTCTTAGTATTTCCCTTTTCTTCTGTTTATGTTCATCATCTAGGTGATCTCCAATATGTATGTTGGCAAAAACTTTTCCAAGTAATTTATCCTTTTCTTTATCAGTTATAGCTATAGTTTCACCATCCTCTAAAATTGGTATTTTGTGAATTTCCTCTTACTGCTCATTTTCTTAACCATGTTCCATACATCACCTACTTTCACTTCCTTACCAATAGTGCTACAGTATGTTCTCTGTTAGGATATGATCCTTTCTACTTTTGTTGCTGGACCCAAAAGCTCAAGGAAGGAGGCTGGTAGCACGTTTCAGTGATTTTATTGACGACACACACAAAGTAGCAGTGATAAGGGGAAAGGGGGAATCTTTGTGCCAGTGAGGGACTCCAGTGACACAGGGGAGTGAATTACGGTGCAGCGGTGGTGAGGGCTCGTGGCAGACACTGTGGAGAGAGGAGCAGAGAAGCAGGTAAGTATCCACGGAGTCACAAAAGCCGTCAACACAAAAAGCACAAATGAAGAAAAAACAACTCCCAAACAGGGAGGAGGAAAATGAGGCTTAGAGCCAGAATAAACTGCAGAGGCAGAGAAAAAATGATCGCTGGGAACAAACCACGGTTGTAGTGGAAATCCACCGACGCTGTAGTCCTGTCCAGAGCCGGCTTACGCAGTGAAGAGTGAACAGGTGATCAGATTCAGGTGTGCAGGTAGAGAGCGGAGAAACCACACCTACTCCAGGAGCAGCAGGAGAAAACAGGAAGGGAGGGGGGAGAGCAGGGCAGAGGAGGAGGACTCCTCACAGTTCTCCATGCTGTCTTTTTGCTAGTTTTGATGATCTTGCTAGTAAGTGCTTTTTTTCTTTTGATATTCTAGTAAGTTTTCTTGAGTCAGGTTATTCCTTAATACTTTTATAGCTCTATTTCTTTCTTTTATCGCATTAGTTCAATCTTCATTCCACCAAGGTACAATTTTTCTTTATCCAGTTATTTTACTCATAGGTATGCTTTTAATGCAGCGCTCAGAATTAGACTGGTCACTGCCAAAGCACATTCTTCTATATTTCCATCCATTGAGATTTTGCTAGTTTTTCCTATACATTCTTCTCAGAATTTTCCCCAATCAGCTTTTTCAAAGCACCATTTCTTCGTCTTGTACCTTTATTGTAGCTCACTGCTAAGGTTTATAGAGCAGTGAATGGGGAAATGATCACTTCCTGTATTAGTGTTTTCATCGACAGACCATTCAGATGAGCATACCAAGTGTCTAGCTACCAGTGTCAAGTCAATACAGGTTGTGCTGTTCCTGTGAATATTGATTCTTGCTTCTTTTCCATTATTTAAACAAACAAGAGATCTTTCTTCCAGTAGTTCTTCCACAACAGTTCCATGATGATCAGTGTGTTGGCTTCCTCATAGACTGTTGTGAGCATTAAAGTCTCCACACCAAATTTCTTTCCCATTATCATACTTGATTTTATCAAACATTTCAATCCTGAGCTTCTTACATGGCTTATAAAAAATGATTATTTTATATCTGACATCTGCATTACACACTTCAACGATTACACATTTCCTGTCTGTTGGTGATGGTAACCTTCAGAACGCTATATTATTTTTAACAAAAGTGACACATCCTCCTTCTTGATTGCCTATTCTATCAAATCGTACCGAGACATAGCCTGGTAGAACGAAATCAAGATGAGGCTTTAGCCAGGTTTCTTGCACACATAATACATCTGGTCGAGGTTGAAGTTCTGAAACATATCTTTTGAATTCTTGACCATTAGCAATGAGGCTCCTCGTGTTCCATTGCAATAAGTGAATAACTATCAGAAAGATATTAATCATTATCACGAGACCCTGTTTGATCTCAGCATTTCATGAATATCTTCTGCTCTAAGATCTTGGATTCCTAGTACTGCTTCTAATGTACTTAGTTGCCATATGGAGCTCATACAACCTCACTTCAAAAAAACTGAACTGTCCCTTTAAGCCATTGGAATATAATAGAATAAACCTCGGGTCACTGGGGACATAGTTGGAGTTACATCGGAGCAAATGCTGTTACCATGAGAACGCATACAAACCGCAGTGAATAGAGTATCTCAGAATTACTCTGTCATGATACCATTGTTATCATGGACAAAACTGTATTGGGAACAACACTTGAGTCCTTTATGTTACGATTATTCAGTCTTGACTAAATGCCGCAAAGTGTCCTCCTTTTTGGTGTTGTGAGATGGCCACCCTACTTAGTTCTGAGCTTATTTCATACCTTTTTTTTTTAATGCAAAAAACTTTATCATTTGCATATTTTACAAATTTGCAGATCTTTGATACAAAATAAGAGTATCACAATATGCAAAGATTGACTGCAGATCTTGAACAAAAAACAGAAAAAAAAAAAAAAACAAGACATAACTTGCCAGGGGGAATAAGAGTTTACACAAAAATACCAAAATCTTTACAAATATTCATGGTTTTGATCGCTTTTTGATTAGGAGAAAACGTTATGGATTTGATGTACTGCTTGATCTCACTATGAAAAGCAATAAAGAAAGTTTTTTTATGTGTGAACTTATACTTGTGAAAGTGAAATTTAGCCAAAAGAATAATGAGATTGATAATAAATGTTTCCTTGGGCTTTGTCTTATTTCTAATATAGTCAAAGAGACCAAACAACACACCCCTCCAAAACAATTTAAAGTCCTTTTCAATATTGTTAGCAATAAAATTACAAATATCGATCCAGAACCTTTAAACAATGGGGCAGTGCCAAAATAAATGAGTAACTGTTTCGACATTCACAGAACAGAAAGTACATTTCACATCAATGTCTCTTTTGAATTTTTTTACAATAGGATCATTAGACGGGTAAAACCTATGAATTATTTTAAAGGAAATTTCTCTAACTTTGTTTGTCAACAGGTATCGGCTGGGTAAGAGCCAGACCTTCTTCCAGTCAAGGTGTTCCACATATTTATTCCAATATGAGACCACATATGGAGCTGTAGTGAGATCCCTTTAAACAGGGATCTAATCAGTTTATTGTTCTTTCCATGGTTGCAGGACAAGCAAATCTTACCAATTGTAGTGTCAGTCAAAGATAACGGGGTAATTGTCGGGTTTCGACTCTTGGTTGAGATCTGAATAACATGTGAATACCAGAAGAGATTGCTCCAAATACTTTTGCATAGTCTCCAGGTGTCACAGGGATATTGTATTCTTCTACAAACTCATCATAGGAGTAGAGACGACCAACCCTGTTAATAACATATATAATGTTATTATTAAACTAGTATTCAATAAACAGGGATTTGTGTTTAAACAATATGTCCTTGTTGTTCCATAAATGATATTTATGAGGTGAAAAGTTATGTTTGAAAATAAGAGACCATGAAAAGAAGGCCTGGCGGTGAAAGGACGACATTTTTATCAGGATTTTATCAATATTGTAGTTACAGGTTAAGAAAAAACTTAACCCACCCAGTTTTGACAGAATATGGAAGGGTATGACATTATGGAGTTAGGGTTTTTAAAGAAATGTTTCAGCCAACTTATCTTAAATGTGTTATTTAGAGTATCGAAATCTAAAAACTTTAGTCCTCCACTTTCATAGTCATTCATTAGGACAGATTTCTTCACATGATGAGTTCTATTCTTCCACAAGAAGTTGAGAAGAAGCTTATCAATCTCAGAAATGAGTTTGTTGTCTATATACAGAGATAGAGAAGCATACGTTAGATACACCCTCTGCCTTAGAAAGAGGAACTCCACCTCTGAGAGAGATCCCGTAATAGCCACTGGTTCAGCTTTTTTTTAGTTTTTTCAATGATAGGGTTGAAGTTCATTAAAGTTCTTTTTTGTTGGTCCTTGGTAATTGTAATACCAAGGTAAACTAGTTCATTTTTGACTGGGATATTACAAATAGATGATTTTAAACAGTCCTTAATGGACATAATTTCACACTTATTGAGATTCAAACTTAAGCCAGAGGCCTTGGAAAACTCATTTATAGTTTCTATTGCAATAGAGACTTGGTTTTCATCTCTAAGAAAGAGTGTCTTGTCATCTGCCAGTTGAGTGATGGTAAGCTCTCTACCTAAAATATTAATGCCATTTATTTCACTTGATTTGATTTGATCAGCCAGAAGCTGAGCCACCAGTAGGAAGAGGTACGGTGAAGCCGGGCACCCTTGTCTAATGCCTCTAGATACGTTAAATCTAGGAGACACACCACCTGTTAGTTTAATTGAGCCATTACTGTTGTTGTATAGAGTTTTTATAGCTGTGAAGAAATACCCTCCAAAACCAAATTTCTTAAGAGACTGTAGAATAAATGGATGTTCAACAGTGTCGAATGCTTTGTAGAAATCTACAAATAGCATAAGACCACCGTCCTCCACCAGCTCTGAATAATCTAAAATATCTAAGACAAGCCTAACATTATTTGCTATATGCCTCTTATTCATAAAACCTGATTGTGTTTCTTCTATGACAGAGTCCAAAACTGACCTTAATCTTCTGGCCAATAAGAGAGACATTATTTTATAATTGTTGTTAAGTAGGGATATTGGGCGCCAATTATCTAAAAGTAGTTTGTCCTTGTTTGATTTAGGAATTAAAACAGTAATCCCTTGGGTCAGAGTAGTGGGAAGACATTTGTTATTAATACACTCTACAAAGACTATGTAAAAAGGGAGACAATTCAGTAACAAAACATTTATAAAATTCAGAAGACAGCCCATCAGACCCTGGAGATTTGTTATTTTTGAGTTGATTTATAGCTTGCTGCACTTCTTGGGGAGATATAGGCCTGTCACAGAGCTCTCTGTCTACTTCAGTTATCATTTTAACTCAGAGGGAGTTGAACAAATTCTCAGCTGCAGTTGGGTTAAATTTAGAGCTATACAGCTCTTTGTAGAAACTTGAACAAAAGTCTGCTATTTTACACTGATCTTCAGTAATAGCTCCATTAATGTTTAATTTACTAATATTGTTGATGGTGGAGTCATGTTTCTCTAGACTGAAGAAATAACACGAGTTTTGCTCCCCTTCTTCTAACCACTTAGAGTGAGACCTAATGAAAGCACCCTTTGCTTTTTGTTGATATAATTTGTCAAGTTTAATTTGTGAATAAGATAGTTCTTCTTTTTCTTCTTCTGTAAGGGAGTCAGGGTCTTTGCTGGATAAGTTGGTTATGCTAGAGACAATCTTTAGCTCCTCAGCTTTCCTATGTTTGACTGCTTGAGCACCACTCTAAGAAATGTTCCTATCTCATATTTGAGAAGTTCCCAGTTAAGCCCAAAACAGTTTTCCTTGTTTGCTTTAGACCAATAGAGTGAAATCATATCCTTAATCTTATATTGAACTTCATCCCTTTGTAGTATAGAACAATTAAGCTTCCAATAGCTTGAACGTGTGGTGAGTGTACGACCAGCAGTGATATTAACAGATATGCATATTGCTTTATGATCAGTTAAAGGTGTAGGTCAGATGCGCACATCAATATTATCCTTGTTTAAACTCTCAGATATTAGCCAATAATCTAATCGTGATTGCCTTGAGCCGGTTTTATTGCTCCAAGTATACAATCTGCTGTTAGGATTCTTCTCTCTCCATATATCTACCAAATTAAATCTTCTTATAAAATCAGTTAAGTATGACTCTGCTCTATTTTGCTGAGAGGGTGAGCTTATTTCCTACCTGAAATGACAAAGAAAGGATGACACGGGAGGCGTGGCTTCTTCTTCACTGGATCACGCAGCTAGACAGTGACCAGCTTAAACCGGTTACACCTCACAGTGCCTCCTACTGGCTGAAGGACCGTCACTACATGTCCATTTCCCTCATTTGTAAACCACACTGTTTTAATATTAAAGATCTTTTTAACAACAAAAAAATAATGTTACAAACACAACAAAACAAAAGATCCCTGTAAAAATAAAAATACACTCATAAATGTGGGCACACATTAGTGGGCATCACACAGACAAACACAAATGGTCGGTGACTAGCAGGTTTTATTTTTGAGTCAGGACAAAAACAATGATTGCTGGACAACCCCACCTTGGGAATGTTGCCGAAGGAAATAGTTCCAACATAAATATTAAAGGGACGTCCCCAATAAGGATGTCCTTTGTTTAAATTAATTGAGTTTGTTGTCTTAAAACTTATTTTAAGGTTGTTTGTTTTTATAGGTTTGTAGATTTTTCAAAAAATTTTTAATGGACTAGAAGATTTCTATTCATAACACATTCATTTGAGTAATCTATGATGTATATTTTCAATCTATTTAGATAAATGTTATTGAAATGAATGTGTTATGAACCAGTTTTATTATAAACTAAAGTATTTTTATGTTTTTAACCCTGCCACCACCCCCCCTCATCGGAGGACTATTAACTTTATTCTTTATTGCTTTTGGACCAGAAAACACTTTTTACATTAAACTGCATGCTATTACACTTATTAAATTACAATGTCTTTGAATATATTTTATATTTAAGTCAATTTATTTTAATGTCAGCAAACTTCTACATTTCAGGGTTATTACTTTTAGATTTAACTTTTACACGTATGTTCATTTTACCAGAGGATTTTCTATTCATAACGGACGTTGTTACAGTTAAGGCATTAAATACATTTTCAGAGTTTTTATATGATTTTATATCACATTAAACATGTTTTAAATGACCTTTTATTTTCACTATGACTACTGTTTTGTTGTTGTTTTTTAGTTTTTTTTACTCCAAACACTTAATTACACTTATGAAATAACAATGTCTTTGAATCTATTTTATGTTCAATTTAATTGCTTTCAGGAAACCTCAATTTTTCTTCCAGTGGTCAAATTTTTTATTTCAATCTTTCTTTATTTTTAAACCCCACCACCACCCCCTCATCGGAGGACAAATAAACTTTATTAAAGACTACTACCTGCTTGGTTTACATTATGGACATCCAAATGGATGTAATGATATGAATACCACTGTATTTATTAATTTTGATCAAATTAAGTTGGTTGTCTTTAAACTGTGTTTTTAGACTTTTTATTTTTATAGGTTTGTAGATTTTTATAACATCATTTTTTGACTGGAAGATTTCAATTCATAACACATTCATTACAGTAATCTATTATGTACATTTATTCTCTTTCATATAATTTTTAATTGCTCTTAGTTTTATACTAAAGTATTTGTATTTAATTTAACCCCGCCACCACCCCCCCTCATCGGAGGACAAATAAACTTTATTAAAGACCACCAAAGGCTTAGATTACATTTTGGACATTGAAATGGATGTAATGATGAAAATACTATTAATTTATTTATGTTTGATTAAATTTAGGTTGTTGTTGTTTAGGTTGTTTCAGTAATCTATATGTATATTTTCAATCTATTTAGATAAATTTTATTGCAATGAATGTGTTATGAACCAGTTTTATTATAAACTAAAAGTATTTTTATGTTTTTTAACCCCGCCACCACCCCCCCTCATCGGAGGACTATTAACTTTATTCTTTATTGCTTTTGGACCAGAAAACACTTTTTACATTAAACTGCATGCTATTACACTTATTAAATTACAATGTCTTTCAATATATTTTATATTTAAGTCAATTTATTTTAATTGAAAAGATTTCAATTCATAACACATTCATTACAGTAATCTATTATGTACATTTATTCTCTTTCATATAATTTTTAATAGCTCTTAGTTTTATACTAAAGTATTTGTATTTAATTTAACCCCGCCACCACCCCCCCTCATCGGAGGACAAATAAACTTTATTAAAGACCACCAAAGGCTTAGATTACATTATGGACATTGAAATGGATGTAATGATGAAAATACTATTAATTTATTTATGTTTGATTAAATTTAGGTTGTTGTCAAAAAAAATTATTAGGCTTGTTATTTTAATAGGTTTGTAGATTTTTCAATAAATTTTGATGGACTGGAAGATTTCCATTCATAACACATTCATTTGAGTAATCTATGATGTATATTTTCAATCTATTTAGATAAATTTTGTTGCAATGAATGTGTTATGAACCAGTTTTATTATAAACTAAAGTATTTCTATGTTTTTTAACCCCGCCACCACCCCCCCTCATCGGAGGACTATTAACTTTATTCTTTATTGCTGTTGGACCAGATTGAACTACACCTAATTACACTAATGAAATAACAATGTCTTTGAATCTATTTTATATTCAATTTAATTGTTTTCAAGAATTTTCAACTGTTCGTTCAGTCGTCAGATTTTTTATTTCAATCTTTCTTTTATTTTTAAACCCCGCCACCACCACCCACCTCATCGGAGGACTAACTTTAAGTTTAATTAATAATCAGACACTAAACCCTCACAAATAAAGAGATTTTATTTCATTACAGTTATTTATATTTTACTGTGTTTAAATAAACCACGAAGATTTGAATAAATTTGGTCTTGATGATAAGTCTAGCTTCTGCACGCAATCATTTTGTATGACAGATATACTTGTGTTTAAGCATTTTGTTGACATTTTATGTGTTTTCTTTGATTCCTCTTCTTTTTTGTTTTTTTCATCATTACACCCACAACCTGCCCCTCTTTTTAGACGACGAATATACTTTATTTTGAACCTCTGGTGTTATTTTAGAAGCTGTCTTATCAGCGACCATTCAAACTACTTCTATCCTACGCAAGATAAATATGAAAACTGAAGTAAGATATTTGAGCTATATAATGGGCCAAATTGTTCCAGAATGTATCTAACGTGACTTTAATTGAACTTGTACTTAAACCCTGACGTTATCTCTGAGTTATTGTTAGTTTTCTGGCCTGAATCTTTTGTTTTTGGTCCTGACATTAAACAGGTGGTTCAGAGTAATGGAGCCAGATTTGTATCTCCGTATCCAAAATCAAATCCCCGAGAAAAGACCCTGGAGAGCCTTCCCTCTCTCTGTTCTCCTGCATCTCCTTCCTCTTTAGTTTTCTTCTTCACTGCCTTCTCTTTCTTGTGTCTGATTCTTTCCTCCAGAGCTTCCTGTTTCTTCAACAGCTTGCTCCTCTTCCCCTTCTCCTTCTCCACCTCCTTCAGCACAAGTTCACCTCCTGTAAGCAAAAGAGAGTCAAGAGTGAGCCAGGAGTTCTGCTGAAAAAGTCAACAATTCATCTTTTGCTCACTGAAGATGCAAAAACTCCTCCATTTCTGAGCCTGAAAAACAGACAGAGAGGAGGAGAGTTTCTTACCTCCAGCCACAGCGCGCGCCTCCTTCTTCTGGCTCTTGGAGATGGCCTTCAGGACCTGCTCCTTCTGGTGTTCCAGGTACCAGATCTTCAACTTGGAAATGAGGCCCATCTTTGGAGGAGAGTCTTCTGTCTTCACCTCCTCCTCTCCCCCTGCTTGAGCCCCTTCCTGTCTCTGCTGTGGTTCTCCTTCCTCCTCCCATCTTCTCTCCTGTCTTTCCTCCTCATCCATCTCCTGTCTCTCCCGTCTCTCTCGATCCAGCCTCCTCTTCTCCTCCTGCTTCAAAGCCCTCCTTCTTCTCTTCTTCTCAATCCTCTCCTGCCTCTCTCTATCCTCCTGCTCCTGCCTCTCCATCTCCTCCTGTCTCTCCCTCTCCTCCTGCTCCTGTCTTCTACTTTCCTCCCTCCTCCTCATCTTCTTCTCAATCCTCTCCAGCCTCTCTATTTCATCCTGCTCCTGCCTCTCCATCTCCTCCTGCTCTTGTCTTTCTCTCCTCTCCTGCTCCTGTCTTCTACTTTCCTCCCTCCTCCTCATCTTCTTCTCAATCCTCTCCAGCCTCTCTATTTCATCCTGCTCCTGCCTCTCCATCTCCTCCTGCTCTTGTCTTTCTCTCCTCTCCTGCTCCTGTCTTCTACTTTCCTCCCTCCTCCTTATCTTCTTCTCAATCCTCTCCAGCCTCTCTATTTCATCCTGCTCCTGCCTCTCCATCTCCTCCTGCTCTTGTCTTTCTCTCCTCTCCTGCTCCTGTCTTCTACTTTCCTCCCTCCTCCCTATCTTCTTCTCAATCCTCTCCAGCCTCTCTATTTCATCCTGCTCCTGCCTCTCCCTCTCCTCCTGCTCTTGTCTTTCTCTCCTCTCCTGCTCCAGTCTCCTCCTTTCCTCCCTCCTCATCTTCTTCCCAATCCTCTCCTGCCTCTCTCTCTCATCCTGCTCCTGCCTCTCCATCTCCTCCTGCCTCTTCATCTCCTCCTGCTCTAGCCTTTCTCTCCTCTCCTGCTCCTGTCTCCTTCTTTCCTCCCTCCTCATCTTCTTCCCAATCCTCTCCTGCCTCTCTCTCTCATCCTGCTCCTGCCTCTCCATCTCCTCCTGTCTCTCCATCTCCTCCTGCTCTAGCCTTTCTCTCCTCTCCTGCTCCTGTCTCCTTCTTTCCTCCCTCCTTCTCTTCTTCTCAATAGTCTCCTGCCTTTCTCTCTCCTCCTGCTCCTGCCTCTGTCTCTCCTCCTGCTCTTGCCTCTCCTCCTGCTCCCACCTCTCAATATCCTCTTGTACAACTCTCTCCATCTGCTCCCTTGTCTTCTCCTTTTTTACCTGCTTCTCCTGCTCTTGTCTCTCAAGTTCCTCTTGTATCATTCGGTCTACCCCCTCCTGTGTCTCCTTTTTTTCCTTCTCCTCCTGCTCCCATTTCTCAGGTTCCTCTTGTATCATTCTGTCCACCTGCTCACCTGTCTCCTCCTGCCCTTCTACATCCTCCTTCTTGTTTAAATCTCTCTCCTCCTGCTGCATCCTTTGTCTCTCCCTTTTTTCTTGCTTCTCCTGTTTCTGCTGTTGACTCTCATCCTCCTCCTGCCTCTCTCTCTCCTCCTGCCTCTCCATCTCCTCCTGTCTCTCCCTCTCCTCCTGCTCCTGTCTCCTCCTTTGCCACGTCTTCTCAATCCTCTTCTGTCTCTCCCTCTCCTCCTGCTCTAGTCTGTCTCTCCTCTCCTGCTCCTGCCTCTTCTTCTCAATTATCTCCTGCCTCTCTCTCTCCTCCTGCTCCTGCCTCTCCATCTCCTCCTGTCTCTCCATCTCCTCCTGTCTCTCCCTCTCCTCCCGTCTCTCCCTCTCCTCCCGTCTCTCCCTCTCCTCCTGCTCTAGTCTGTCTCTCCTCTCCTGCTCCTGCCTCTTCTTCTCAATTATCTCCTGCCTCTCTCTCTCCTCCTGCCTCTCCATCTCCTCCTGCCTCTCCATCTCCTCCTGATCTCGTCTATCTCTCCTCTCCTGCTCCTGTCTCTCCTTCTCTTCCTCCTGCTCTCTCTCTCTCTCGCTCTCCAACATTCTTACCTGTTGCTCCAACATCTTTTCCTCCTCTCTCTGCCTCTCCTCCTCCTCTTTTCTGTAGATCTCCTCCCTCCTCTTCTTGCTCTTGCGTCTCACTGACAGCCCCTGTTCCATTCTCCTTCCTTGCTCCTTCTTGCTCCTCTCCTGGATACTTACCGGTCTCTCCTCTCTCTCTCTCTCTATTCCAGCGGCGCCTTCAGTCTCTCCTCTTCGTTGGTGTTGCTCCTCGATCCGATGTGTCTTGACTCTGCTTGTTTCTGCTTTTCTCTCGCTTTAGTCGTCTGTAAGATCAAAACAGAACAATGTCAGAAACACTGTCAAATCACATTGAACTCAAACTTCACTCATATTTTCCTCAGAGTCCAGCACTAAGACTTCCTCCTCATCAGCGAGGTAAATGTCTGAGTTTATAAGATCATGTCAGCGCAGCTCTACAGTATCAAACAGGAAGGACATCGGCCAGGACAACTTCACACTCTGTCATCTTTGATAGAGCACCACTCATGGATGAAGATTCAATGTGCTTCACAGAAAACACTGATGACTACAAGAACATTCAAGAACTTTACAATGAGCAAACAGAAGATATCAAAATAACACAAAGAAATCTTTCATGTAACTGAGGTTGGTTAAAATAATCATTAAACATTCATTCAAAGTGAAACCTGAAATTAACCAGAATAGAAAAATATTTCGACAAGCAGAAATTTTTTCATTGATTATGAAAGAAAAAAAGGGGGCTGAACTTTAGGGAAGAACATTTGAGAAAATATCATGTATATGATTTAATGCAATGTAATGACCTGGCAGAAAAAATACATTCAACATAATCAACAAAAACTGTGCTGATTGTTGTAATTTACTAAGGTTGGGCTTATTTACAGTTTATTCTATTATTGAATTAATGACTTGTTTTGGTATTTTAACAAACGCAGTCTTGTATACTTCTGTCCAAAACAGTAAAGCCTGGGCCTCACCAAATCACTTATTGATGTACTGCTCATCTGTAAAAGGACTTCACTCAGTGACTTCTATATTGCCACACAGCTCCCTGTATAAAGGACTGGATTTACAATAAAACTTCACATTTGAGCTTTTTCATTGATTACAAAGCAGTCAATGCTTCCATTAAATATAGCAGCATCAATCTGATGCATTTTGAGAGACAAATGAAGCAGAATTACAGGACAGTATGAATATATGATAAAGTATCTATACATGGTCACATTACGCTATATAAGAAATGAGACTGACAACTTCTCTCATGAAATGCGTTAACAATTCATTTCCACCGGAGGCTTGTTAAGATAGCTGCGTTACCTCTCCTGCTGTGTTAGCTAACGTTATGCATCAATGACACGATGCCTCTTTCAGCAAGCTCTAATTCTTCTAGTGATATATTCACTGTAAAAACTAAAAGATCCTCCAAGAACCTTTAGAGGCTCTTCAATTTGCAACTGTGGAGGAGCCTCTTTAGGTGCTCTGAGGAACCTTTGAAAAGGGCTTACACTACTTTGTTATGGTTCTTTGAAGCACCTTTTTTCATACTGATGATCCTTATAAGTTCTTCCTGGCACCTATCGCTGCATTGATGAACTCATGGGGTTCTTGGAGTAGCCTATAAGCTCTTGAAGGAACCTAGAGGTTCCTCAAGGCCCTACCCAGTTTTTACAGTGTGTAGCCAGAGGTGGGACCAAGTCATTGTTATGCAAGTCACAACAAAGTCTGAAGTCACTGCCCTCAAGTCCCAAGTCAACTCCCAAGTCAAGACCGACAAGTCTCAAGTCAGGTCCTAAGTCCTACAGTTGGAGTTTTGAGTCTTTTTGAGTCTTTTTCAAGTCTATTCTGGCTGCTTCTCTCTGGTCTGTCATGTTGTCCATCACTGACTTAAATATATCTGTTTTCCTGGTTGAATGTTGGCTATTATTGACTGACGGGTGGATTTCTGTAAAACAGACCCAATAAGTTCAGGGGTTGTATTTACAGCTGTAGGGAATCACTGAAAAAAATATACTTTTCAAATTATAACTTATCCCCCCTCACATTTTTTTTAACTTGATAATATTCTGGGGGCCGGTCAGGGAGCTGTGGAGGGCCTGATGTGGCCTCAAGGCCACCAGTTGAGGATCACTGATGTCCGGTATGATGACAGATTTGTTAAACAAGCTAAATTCTGGGGGTGACTCTGTCCTTCTGCTGGAAATGTCTAAAAGCTTTTATCATTAGTTAATTTGTGAATTGGAAGGAAACATTGATATTTTCACTTTTTAGATAAAACATACAGTGAAGGGACGGCTCTTTCAGCTCTATCCTGAGAAACAATCACCATATTAACAGTCATCATGACCCAATTCTCGAAAAGATCAGCCACTTTAATTTGTTTAGAGAAAAAACGTTGAAGTTTGGACCTAAGATTGAAAAAAAAAAAACATTTTTTGTGCAAAGAGACTGGAGGAAAAAATGTTATAAACATTGAATAATAATGAGAGCCCTGGGAGAACATACATCCATGAATATTACTCACTATTTTCCCATCATAACATTTATATGTTGGTTGTTTTCTAGATATCTCAAGTCAAAAGTTCGTCATAGAAAAACCCCAATTTCTATGCTAAGATGACAGGATATGTGGAGATCCTGAGAGAACAGCTAATATGTACCTGACACAGCACAACAGAGTGAAATAAAATGTATGGAAGTTTGTCTGCTCAGGGCCTCTGAACACTGAAGACATTTTTGTCACATTTTTATCTGACTTATACACCGTCCATTGAAAACAGCTCTAAGACCCACTTTTGGGCCTCAACCCACAGGTTGAGAACCACTGCACTAGTAGACTGCATTGGGAGCTTGATCCTTTACAGATTGCTCTTATATCATGGAGAATAAGTGACACAGGATACCTCAGGATGAATTTATCATTTAGAAAAAGTCAAAACCAGAGCTGGACTGATCAGGAATGTTGTGATTTAACTGACCAAAAGGCTGACTTGTCGTTTTTCAAATCAGTGTTCACTTAAACCTGCACATGAGCCAAAGACACACCGTTTGAATCACAATAAACACACAAATTGATTCACGATCCCTGTCCCGTACGCTGAGTGTCTTTACGCTCACCGGCACACAGAGGAGCCCTTCGCGCTCATATTTCCGTGCTCTCGCGCTTGTAGAGTGAATGTTTTTATCGAAGCCAAGGCTCCCTTCAGGCGCACGCACATGTTTGAAAATGATCTGTGGTCCGCGGCGCTACTGCCAGCTTGAATTGAATAATTTATTTATTTGACGAAGGCGGAGCTCAGCACCGAGGTGGCGGAGCTGAGCTCCGGTGGGCTCTGGCCCACTTTAACCCCTGGTCATAAGCACTGTCTCTTGAAATATTTATTTCATGAAGAATTTGTTCTTAAAAATTGATAAATCACTGATAATTGTCATTCATTCACTGACAAACATTTTAACCTGACAGGTCACAAATTCAAAGAAGACAAACTTATAAATGGGATAACACAAAAGTAAGAATTCAGTCTACTTGCTACAGTTCAGCCGACTCCAAAACCCTTAAAGCTCTTAGTTTTAAAGCAGAATCTGCAGCTGAATGACTGAATTCATGTACACAGGACACTGATGGAGTGGGTCTGAGCTCATTAATCTGTTGTTGTATAGTTGTAAGTTATGATCGAGGCACACCAGTGTGTCCTGCTGCTCCATTTGAGATCCACTGATGTGTCATTTTAACATTCAGAACACTGCAGTCAATCCAAACAAACCTGACCTTTGCTCAAAGTATAGCACCAGACACACAGCAGCCACAAAACAACTGATTTTCAATGGTTTTAAACTCCAGTGGGAAAGGCCATAAAACCTCACTTCAAAATAAAAATACAGAGATATTTAATTGCACCACAGCGAAGTGGTGTGGATTTACAGAGGCTGCATTTAATGCCACTTCCACACTAGGTTTAGCTCAAGGCCAGCTCAAGGTCAGATGTGAAAACAGGCTAAAGTATACATGTATCGAGCTTAAAAGTCGAAAATCTGTCATCGATCGTTTCATTTTCACATTAAGAACACATCAGATTTTATTTTTGTACATGGTATGCTCTATGGCACTCAAAACATGGATCAATCAGGGTACTTAGCCTTTCCGTTTCACTCCTTCAGTCAATCATGCTGACAAAAATAACTTGGCCACAAAGGAAATGAAGAATCTGTGTCCTTCCCATTATGATTTACTCCCAAACAAGAAAGAGACTGAAATAATCATGAACTAGCTAGCTTAAGCGAGCTAATGAACCGAGCCTAGCTCAAAATGTGTGTAGTTACCTCCAAGTGACTTGGTGACAAGGGAGGAAATTCATTCGAGCTGGTTTATATACCCCACAGATAAACGAATATCGTTACTATGCTAATGTTTATGTTTGTAAGATGCTTGTTGTTGCTATGGTAACAGTGAAGGCCGTTTAGCCTTTAACTCATGTCCTCCTGCTTCTCTGCACAAAATAACCACACAGAGAAGTAAACAGATCAAGTAAAGTCAGAGAAGAAACCCCGATATCAGGAGAACATTTACACTGAGACTTTATTTCAGAAACAAATCCCAGTGGTCAGTAAATCTGTCCAGGCAGCAGAATACACATTCAATGTAATCAGACAAACTGCAGCTGCAAGTGTCAAAATACAGACATTATACTTACTTTAGTTTTATTTAAACTTAATTTTATATTTCAGTTTTTTTATTTTATTTTATTTTTCGTCTTTCATAATAACATTTTATCCCTCAGGGATGGGTCTTACCTACGGAGCCATGGAGAAAAAAAAACAATAAATCGTGCTCAAAAGATAGTAAAACGTGCGCACGATATATTAAAACGTGCGCTCGATTTAATTATACAGGCAAGTGGCAACAGACAGCCGGGCTCATCAGTAGATGGCGGCAATGCCCAATAATATTGTGGTCACCTGCTGGTAAAAACCAAGAACAAGAAGAAGAAGAAGAACAAGAAGAACAAGAAGAAGAAGAGGAAGAAGAAGACAGCCGGGCTCGGTTGAAGCATCCCAGTAACCAGCCAACGTTAGCTGTGTCTGTGAATGTAGGAGTGCAGGGTATGTACAGTCCCTTAGGCTATTTATCAGTACCTTCAATAAAAGCTGAACAACTTTCAAGACTCAGGCAAAGCTCGTGTCTTGCTGCCACCCGCTGAATAAGGTGACGGGAGTTAGCCCCGAAGTTAGCTACAACTTCGCCTCTGTAGCAGCAAACAAGTCCCCCCTGTGCATCCCAGGTCAGGACACTGACTGAATCTGAGTACTCCTTCCGCCGGCTGAGCCTGTTGTCTTTTAATATGCGCAGCAAAGTTCTCCAACCTAGGATTATTACATCTCTCATGGCAAGAGTAGCAAGAATGTCATTATATGACATTCAGAGGTGAGAGTAAAAGTTAACTAGCTCACTTCTTCTCTCCATTGTGTGTGTCTGTAAACATCTGATGTCACTACGGGAAGCCGTAGTGGACAAGGACAAGAACAAGTCAAAACGTGGTAAATCACTTTATTTTGTGCGCACGTTTTTAGCTAAAACGTGCGCTCGAAGCAGTATTTCATGCGCACGTTTTATGATATCATACGCACGAATAAGTATATCGTGAGCACGTTTTAACATATCGTGTGCACGAGATAGTAAAACGTGCGCACGACTTATATATTTTTTTCTCCGGGGCACCTTAGGGGCTCCATACTTACCGGTCTCTCCTCTCTCTCTCTCTCTCTATTCCAGCGGCGCCTTCAGTCTCTCCTCTTCGTTGGTGTTGCTCCTCGATCCGATGTGTCTTGACTCTGCTTGTTTCTGCTTTTCTCTCGCTTTAGTCGTCTGTAAGATCAAAACAGAACAATGTCAGAAACACTGTCAAATCACATTGAACTCAAACTTCACTCATATTTTCCTCAGAGTCCAGCACTAAGACTTCCTCCTCATCAGCGAGGTAAATGTCTGAGTTTATAAGATCATGTCAGCGCAGCTCTACAGTATCAAACAGGAAGGACATCGGCCAGGACAACTTCACACTCTGTCATCTTTGATAGAGCACCACTCATGGATGAAGATTCAATGTGCTTCACAGAAAACACTGATGACTACAAGAACATTCAAGAACTTTACAATGAGCAAACAGAAGATATCAAAATAACACAAAGAAATCTTTCATGTAACTGAGGTTGGTTAAAATAATCATTAAACATTCATTCAAAGTGACACCTGAAATTAACCAGAATAGAAAAATATTTCAACAAGCAAAAATTTTTTCATTGGTTATGAAAGAAAAAAAGGCGGCTGAACTTTAGGGAAGAACATTTGAGAAAATATCATGTATATGATTTAATGCAATGTAATGACCTGGCAGAAAAAATGCATTCAAAATAATCAACAAACTGTGCTGATTGTTGTAATTTACTAAGGTATATACAGCAGTGGTTTTATTCTATTTTGTTGTTGCTTAATGCACATCTAAGATCAGGCCAAAAGATCAAGACACACCATGTATGTATCATGAAAAACAGCCTCTTCACAGCACTGTAACGAACCAACTGTGAAATTCATAGTAATTAACTGGCAGCAATTGAAAAGTAAGTTATTGTAAAACAAAATTAGTGTTGTAGCTGTAGAACTGAACACAGTAATTAAAATTTACTGTATATTTTATGATAGTAGTATTTTTGTAACTGTAAAATATAACACTGTAAATTTTATTTATCGTTTTTTTTATATTACAGTAACATTGTTGTAACTGTAAAATTAAATAAAGTAACTATGCACAGTACCTTACTGTGTTTTATGTAACAGTACTGTTATTGTAACTGCAAATCAAAACACAATATTTACCATGTGTTTTTTACGGTAGGGTTTTTGTAATTGTGAACCAAAAAGACAGTAAATATTAACTGTATTTTTAATTTACGGTTGTTGTTTTGTTGTTTTTTTGCTGTAAACAGAAATTGCTACATACTGTATATTTGTTATTGTGATATTGTTTAACTGTAAAATAAAAATAATACTTTTTCAATTGTTGCATTTGTGATTACATCATTATTGTTTTAACTGTAAATAAAATAATAACAGTAATTTCAAAATGTTGTATTTTGGTTACAAAAATAGCATTTTAACTCTATACTAAAAATTGTATTACTGTCTTTTAAAGTTAAAATATTAATATCGTAACTGTTCTTATGATTCATGTTATGATGTAACTTACTGATTAAATTGGGACAACAAAAGATACATTGTCCTAGCTATTTATTTTTTGTGCATAACCACAAAACAATGGATATAATTATCCATACATAACATAAGCAAAAAGTATGATCACCATCAAGTTTGTAAATCATATTACAATATAATTAGCCATAATATCCATAAAACAGTGGCAATAACATGTCAACAAAACACTATTTTTGCATAGGACATGCTGTAAACATTTCTGTACTCCAAGTACACAAAGACTCCTTAAAACAATGGATATAAATATCCAGAGATAACATAAACAAAACCAGATCACCATTACGTTTCTAGAACATGTTGTAAACATGTATAATATTATAATATTACTAACCACAATATCCATAAAAACAGTCAAAACAGTGGCAATAACATGTCAACAAAACACTATTTTTGTATAGGACATGCTGTAAACATTTCTGTACTCCAAGTACACAAAGACTCCTTAAAACAATGGATATAAATATCCAGAGATAACATAAACAAAACCAGATCACCATTACGTTTCTAGAACATAGTGTAAACATGTATAATATTATAATATTACTAACCACAATATCCATAAAAACAGTCAAAACAGTGGCAATAACATGTCAACAAAACACTATTTTTGTATAGGACATGCTGTAAACATTTGTGTTCTCCGAGTACACAAAGACTCCTTAAAACAATGGATATAAATATCCAGAGATAACATAAACAAAACCAGATCACCATTACGTTTCTAGAACATGTTGTAAACATGTATAATATTATAATATTACTAACCACAATATCCATAAAACAGTCAAAACAGTGGCAATAACATGTCAGCAAAACACTATTTTTGTATAGAACATGCTGTAAACATTTCTGTACTCCAAGTACACAAAGACTCCTTAAAACAATGGATATAAATATCCAGAGATAACATAAACAAAACCAGATCACCATTACGTTTCTAGAACATGTTGTAAACATGTATAATATTATAATATTACTAACCACAATATCCATAAAAACAGTAAAAACAGTGGCAATAACATGTCAACAAAACACTATTTTTGTATAGGACATGCTGTAAACATTTCTGTACTCAAAGTACACAAAGACTCCTTAAAACAATGGATATAAATATCCAGAGATAACATAAACAAAGCCAGATCACCATTACGTTTCTAGAACATGTTGTAAACATGTATAATATTATAATATTACTAACCACAATATCCATAAAAACAGTCAAAACAGTGGCAATAACATGTCAACAAAACACTATTTTTGTATAGGACATGCTGTAAACATTTCTGTACTCCAAGTACACAAAGACTCCTTGCCTCTTAGATCCACCACCCAGTCCATCAGTTCCATAGTGCTGTTCCACAGCAACATCCTGAAAATTAAACAATCATTGTGAATAAGAAATGTTTAACCAACCCATATTTGTGCAAGTATGCCAAAAGCAATGCTGTACTGCAGCTTTACCGCAGTATTTCCTTTAAAAAAACTTTAATTATAGTGCTGTGATCATAACACCAGGTTTACACTGGATGCTAAAGCGCCGTGAAGTGGCGCGCCCATGAAAATCATGCTCGAGCTGCAGCCCTCCCATTCACACCAGGGGGGTATTCCAGAAAGGAGGTTCAATAAACTCTGACTTTAACCCTGAACTCTGAGTTGACTTCCTCCGTGAAGTGAAACTCGGAGTTTTCAGTTCAAGAACAGCTGATCTGCGTTAGGTAAGTCGACCCTGAGTATATTAACTCTGAATTGAGCTAGTGCCTGACAACTAGTAGAAAGCCATAACCAATGGAGCTCCGATACTGTGATTCACCATGGCAACAGGGGAAAAAACAGGAAGCAGACAGATGCGGCCGTCTCTTCATTTTGAATTCAACATCACTTTCTTCTATATTAGTCTTTGAGGAGGTGGTTGGATGTTGTTCATTTTTTTATTTTATTTTAGGCTCACTATTTTATTTCATTCTATTTTATTTAGCCTAATTAAAAAAACACAAATGAAATATAAAACAGTCTTATGATGGCTCACCCACAAAGTATAAGTTTATTCAGTGGATATTTTAACTTGTAGTAGCTGTTTAACATGTCTCCTAACATCCTGCTGAGTAGATGAACGGTGGTCACGTCCACCTCCACCACGTCCCAGAGCAGCTGGTACTCGCATCATAACTAGGCAAAATAGCAGGCTGTCTCACGTTGCAGAACAGCGCTGCACAGAAGCTCCCAAATGAAAAAACATTATTGATTTCTGAATGAATGGATATGTCGCTTATGTTTTGGCATACTTTTGTTTTTTTTCTTTTTGACCTGGCACACCAGGACTGTACAATGGTAGGGGAAACACTGGTTCAAATTGGCATCTAAATGACTTTTTAATATATATATAATTGAAAGTATGGTGGTTATGATCAGAACTAAAGTGAAAAAAAAGCAGAAAAAAATATAAGTGACATTTTTAGGCTGTTTTAGAAGGGGACAAAAATGTCCCTTTTCAGAAATTAGGGAGTATTTTAGCTACAGAATGAAAAATTTCATAGTATATGATGTGTGTTTGAAATTTGAAAATTAGTCAAAAAAATGCTCAACTGGACCAAATATGATGAGGATCACTATTTCCAGTTTGAAATGAGTGGAGAAAATGACAGAATGAAATGACAAAAATGTCCCCATCAGGTATGAGGGTGGAGACCCAGGGGGATATGTGTTTTAATTTCTTTGTTTTCTTTCCTTCCTTCCCTTCTTCCCTCCCTCCTCCCCCCCCTTTCCTTCCTTCCCTTCTTCCCTCCCTCCTTCCTTTCCTTCTCCATTCCCCTTCTTCCCTCCACCCCCATCTTTCCTTCCTTCCCTTCTCCATTCCCCTTCTTCCCTCCACCCCCTCTTTCCTTCCTTCCCTTCTTCCCTCCCTCCTTCCTTTCCTTCTCCATTCCCCTTCTTCCCTCCACCCCCATCTTTCCTTCCTTCCCTTCTCCATTCCCCTTCTTCCCTCCACCCCCCTCTTTCCTTCCTTCCCTTCTTCCCTCCCTCCTTCCTTTCCTTCTCCATTCCTTCCCTTCTTCCCTCCACCCCCTCTTTCCTTCCTTCCATTCCTTTCCCTCCCTCCTCCCCCCCTCTTTTCTTCCTTCCCTTCTTCCCTCCCTCCTTCCTTTCCTTCTCCATTCCCTCCCTTCTTCTCTCCACCCCTCTTTCCTTCCTTCCCTTCTTCCCTCCCTCCTTCCTTTCCTTCTCCATTCCTTCCCTTCTTCCCTCCCTCCCTCCCCCCCATTTTCTTCTTTTCCTTCTTCCCTCCCTCCGTCCTTCCCTTCTCCATTCCCCTTCTTCCCTCCTCCCCCCCTCTTTCCTTCCTTCCCTTCTTCCCTCCCTCCCTCCCCCCCCATTTTCTTCTTTTCCTTCTTCCCTCCCTCCGTCCTTCCCTTCTCCATTCCCCTTATTCCCTCCTCCCCCCCTCTTTCCTCCCTTCCCTTCTTCCCTCCCTCCTCCCCCCCCTTTTCTTCTTTCCCTTCTTCCCTCCCTCCACCCCCCTCCTCTTTTCTCCATTCCTTCCCTTCTTCCCTCCCTCCCCCCCCCCTTTTCTTCTTTTCCTTCTTCCCTCCCTCCTTCCTTCCCTTCTCCATTCCCCTTCTTCCCTCATCCCCCCCTCTTTCCTTCCTTCCCTTCTCCATTCTTTCCCTTCTTCCCTCCACCCCCCTCCTCTTTTCTTCTTTCCCTTCTTCCCTCCTCCCCCCCTCTTTCCTCCCTTCCCTTCTTCCCTTCACCCCCCTCTTTTCTTCCTTCCCTTCTTCCCTCCTCCCCCCCTCTTTCCTCCCTTCCCTTCTTCCCTCCCTCCTTCCTTCCCTTCTCCATTCCTTCCCTTCTTCCCTCCCTCCACCCCCCTCCTCTTTTCTTCTTTTCCTTCTTCCCTCCCTCCTTCCTTCTTTCCTGTCTTCAGGAGTGGACAAACTGGCAGTGATCACTAACTGCATTAACTACAGCACACTGCAGTTAATGCTTGTCTGTCAGCTGATAGTTTTAGTTCATAATGTCGAGGTTTTCAATATATAATATGTATCCAATTTATGCCTCAACATAATCCAATAAAGATTAATTTAATAAAGGGAATTTAATAAATGCTGACTATCTCTTCAGTGGAAAGTAGTTAAATATTATTTAGACTAAGATTTTAAACTAACTTTGACAATAAAAACCAAACCCATCTTCATAGATATAATGGCTAGTATCAGAACCTCACCTTAATCTAGCTGTTCTGCCAGTCAAATGCAGAGAAGGCATTCATGAAGGAAACCACGTGTGGATTTATATCAGATTTCTTTCGCTTCACAGTCCTGCCAGTTTTCCCGCTTGTCTGGACCTTGGCTGTGCACTTGATGGAATCTGGATTGATCCTGGCAAGGAACCTAATAGAAATGAAAATGGAAGTTAATTTATCTCTTGGCCAGTTTGATGAGCATATCATCTTAACAGAAGTCCTCTCAGGACAGATCAAGAAGTTTATAGAAATCAACCTGAAAGGATATGAACTTTAAGAGACAAATATTTTTTTTTCAAGGTGCCCCCTATCTGTTAAAACATAGAAATTTCTGGTTTTTTTTACTTTTTTTTTTTTTTTTACTTATGCCATCTGAAATAGCATTTATTTGTAAAGTTAAACTGCCACAAGAGTTACCTGACTATATTCTCTGCGTATGTCCACTTAGTTTTATTTCCTCTCCAAATCTGCTTTTATTGAATGACAGGTTTACCTAGTGCAATGAGCCTTGGGGTGCTGGGGAGGACCAACTGTTCCTCTGCATCGGCAGGAGTTGTTGTCACCTATGAGTATTAGAATTTAGATTAACAAAAGCACAGAAAAGCACTTCACGCAATTATTACAGAAAGAATACCTACACAGTAAAAAGAGTGCTTTCCACTGTATAGAATCAGCTCAAACCGACTCCCCTTTTTAGTTTTACAATGGGCAAAAGTAGTAGCTAGTACCTGGTATCTTTTTGGTATAACCTCTGTTGTGGTTCAGAGAGAACAGAGGCGATGCCAAAAGAAGATGTGAGAACTCTGCAGACAACAGTACTTTCATTGTCTCATATTGCATAGAAGATCCTTAATGTCATTAACAAAGTTTTAAAATAGCCATTATAAATGTGTATTGAATCAATGTTGCAACTGTATCGTTTATTTCTCACTTAACATGTTAACAGTAATGATTTTTATTGGACCCTGGGGGTAAAATAGATAGTTTCCCCACCATTGTCATTGCTCTTTAAAGCTCTCCTAAGCAGAGTGGTGGACATCACTATGACATCATGCTACAGTAAAATGAAAGGGTACTATCTGCTTTGGATAATGAAACACACTACCAGAGTCTAGTATAGTAGTGAGTAGTGACAATCTTGTTCAATGAGAAAGTGACAACAGATAGCAATTAAATCATTTAAACATTTTGATTAGCAGTCCAATGCACATTCATCTGATGAATCCAACAAGGCACCAACATGGTAAAGAAAAACAAAATTGTGAGTGGGTTGAAATACTGCAAGAGCCAAGTGTTCACAATAAAAAAAAGAACTATTTACAATAAGAGTTATTGAAGACCATTATGATAACTTACATCAGCAAGGATGAGAAGGGCATCCTCTGCTTCTTTGAAATGTGTCATCATCACCAGGAGTGCTGCAAGACCATCTGTGCCCTCTCGGTCTTCCTTCAAAGCATCTTTCAGAAGAGCTTTAACTTCATTGGTCCAACTCATCAGCTGACATCTGAAGTACTCCAGGAGCCTCTTCCCCTTTTTATCCATGTCGTCCTTCAGTCTGGTGTACAGGTCAACACCAGTCAGGGTGGTGAAGTGGGAAAGTAAGAACTTCCAAGACAGGAGAAATGGCCACCGTTTACTTATGTCCAGAATGCTGGTGGATGGGTCTGCATTGATGTCCTCTCGCTGTTTTAGATATGTGATTGTCATAAGCTCCTTTACCCTTCCTCTCTCAGCTGCCCTTAGCCCCTCTTGAGTAAATATATCCATCATTTCTTTCCTCTTTTCTTCAAGTGAATCAGCTGTTTCCCCCTCTGGGTACTCCTGTGGCTGCCAGTTAATACAACCATAACTGTCCATTCTAGCACATTTGGCAGGTGGTGGCGGCTGGTCATCATCACTTGTTTGTGACCTTCTGGGCCTCCTCAGGCGGGAGAGTGTGTTGTCTCTATTGACATATTCAACTCTGGTCTTCAGCCGCTGCAGTAAACTGAAGTATCCACATCCAATCTTTTCCCCCTCCTCAGTGTTATCTGAAAAGCTGCCAGGATACATCTGAGTTCTAGCTTTTGCTACTGTTGTGCAGTCTTTGCGTGTCGGGTTCAAGCAGTGTTCTCTCATGGAATCGACAATGACTTTAACCATGTGTCGGCGATCCCCTGGCTCTGGACGATTACCAGCATCAATGGCTCTTTTGAGAGAGGGCCTCATTTTGTCCCACTGCATCTGAAATCTGTCCACCCAATTGCTGTGTCCACGTGGACTGGTTAATTGACTGGTGGAAGGTTCATCTGAGAATGACCGAGAGGGGGAAGACACAGTACTAGGGGAAGAAACAAGTGAAGAGGTGGTCGACTGGGGACTTTTTGGATCTGCATAACAAATCCACATAAGCACAAAAAGGACAATAGTTAATAATGTCTCATTCCTACATTTTTCATCTTAATAGAGCCATTATCATCAAGATACAATTGCAATGAACATTAACATGTAAAAGACACAGCTTACCACTTATGAAAGAATTAATCAATCTTCTGCACTGAATGGGTGACAGTAGATGACTGATGTCCGCCTCTTTAATAAACTGAAGATCATCTGGCCCTTCCACACCCAAGGTGGTTTCCAACTCGTGAACCACTGCTTCCACCTTCTCCCTCTGTAGCTGTGGTAGCACACTCTGTATAGCATGTTCAATGAAGTCCATGACGTCTTTTACCTGTAACACACTGAATGGTGCAAGGCAATCAAGTTCAGACCAAACTGATTATATGTGGCCAATGGATCATAGTCTGCTAGACTGTCCACAGACACACACTCATAATGAGCATTTAGACTGTTTTGTAGACAGTGTACACCAAGATCCAAAACACGCACTGACTGATACAGCTCAATGACAAAATGCAGACATGCTTGATTAATCAGTATGAGCACAATTTTCCCAAACTTCATGGCAAAAGTTATTCTGCCACTTACCCATTTCCACCATATGGGTAGTCATTACTGTAACATGCATTACTTTTTGTTCTTTTAAAGCAATGGGTTAGATATTTCATTGTTGAAACAATATTAAGGAGCCTTACTGTTAGCAAAAATACTTTAGCCGAGTCAACATGTCTATCACAATTTTTGATGCTAGATAGCAAAATGTCACTCATTACTGTTATGCTTTTCTTTCATTACCACGTAATCTAGAGGCCTGTTATGGTAATGAAGTTAAAAGAACGGTAATGAGTATGAACAGTTTCTTTATTGACAATCCCATATATTACATTAAACAATTTTTTATAAAATGTAGTTTAGGCCAACATAAATTCCTTTGTATGAAAATCTAAGCAAAGTGAGGAAAGAAGGATGTGCAAAGAGCTCTGGTGCAGAAACACAGAACAACTCATAACTTATTGTGAGGAACCAGATAAAGGACAGAGAGAGATAGGCCTAAATAACTACTCTCACTCTATGGAGGGCCTGAGCTTCTGTTGTTGCTAAGTCAAAAGGTTGTCAAAGCTCTCCTTTTGACAACAACTTTATATAAAATTATAATTATGTGGTCTTTTATCAGCTCTGCAGTGTGGTTTGCTGGTTTGGAAAGAGGCTTGTGTGTATGTTTAAGAATACATTTTGATGGCAGAGTGACCATTTTTAACTTTGCAGTGCGGTTGGATCCACCTAATTCAATGTCTGTGATCAGACAGATCCACCGTGCCAAACTCCAATCTACAACGATTGTGCTCGGCTCAAAGCGAGGCGGCTCAACCACTTAAACTTAAGACAAACTCAGTTCCAACAAATGCTGCACCATGAGACAGAAAAATGTTAAATTGAACTACAAAAGGAAATGTATCCGCAATTCACAGTTTGTCCATCATCAACTAAAATAATGTTAGATATACAACTTAAACTTGTGTCTTATGATAACATATTGTCTTAAGTAGGGATGCAACGGTTACTGGTAAAATGGTAAACCGCGGTAAAATTTCAGACGGTTAGTATGACCGTGTCCTGTTTAAATTACCGGTAAACCGAGTTTGATTACCACACCGTGTCAATAACTCACCGTGATGCTGCTCACTGCCTGGAAAAGCCAGAACTATGTGTCTGCTCCTCAGTAAAGCAGAGATTTTTCCCCTCGAGACAGACAAAGTCTGAAGTCTGGTCGAATTTTGGATTTTACAAAGATGCCGAGGGTCAACTGATTAAAGACGGTCACCCTGTCTAAAACACAAAACTGTTGCCGGCAGGTGAAAAAGATGTGCGTGATTAAAACTGCTGTAACTCCTCGAGTAAATGAGCTGACTGAGCCGGAGAGAGTGAGAGTGAGAAGATTCAGTGAGCCATACCTGAGTGAATTATAGGTGATTTATCAGTATTTTCTGTGTAAATAATGTATAAATGTTGTAAATAATAGCATTAGTATCATTCTGGAGTGTGTTCTTGACGTTCTTTTGACGTCTATTTGCCGTGTTTTGTGAATAGATCGTCTTTTTCCGTCATTGTTCGTGTTTTATGGATTTCATCAAAAAGTTAAAAAAACGCCTGGACATGGTCTGATATAACGAGCTGTAACATGGACACTAATGCTGTAGGCAGACAAAAATCTGTGAGTGTATGTAAAATAGGTTAAGTTTATTTTAGGTCATCTCAGAAACTTTCAACATGTTCATTTACAATTGTTTATGAAGAGAATCCTGTTTAAAGTTCAAATCTGTTTTTTTCTTTTCTTGTCATTACACACAGTTTAAGCATTTATACATAACATAATAATGACAAATACTTGCCAGAATTGTTTACTTTTATTTCTCAGGAAAAAAAGGGTAAAAAATTAACTAAAGGGACATTTCCTGACACATTTATTGACAAAAAAGACAAAAGCCCTGTTATAATTGTAATATTAAAGGGGTTAAATGATTTCAAGTGTGTGCAAAAGTACTTTTTGAACATTTTGAGCACACTGCAACAATACCGCGATAATAATGATAACCGTGATAATTTTGGTCACAATAACCGTGATATGAAATATTCATACCGTTACATCCCTAGTCTTCAGGTCAAAATATTCACTGCTATCTAGTTGCTTAATGGTATGCTCAGAAGTAGCGTACCTACAATTTATTAACGCTTGTTCTTACCTATTTCCTCAAGACAAGATTCTGTTGCACATTGGCCATTCATAAACTTAAAGTTTCCCTTTGAAAGCCTCCTAACTATTGCCAACTGTTGTACATAAATTCTGATCTTAATTTATCAGTTTTGCTAAGTATGGTCCTTCTTAGGTCTTAATGCCAAAACAAACACTTTATCTCTCTCAGTATCGTCAGGGTTTTATTTTATTTTGTTTTTAGAGAAAGTTGACTGAGTTCAAATTTAGGGAAAATCTCTTTAAGCTTTCTTGAGAGCAAAGGACTGACATACTGACCTTGACCTTTACTTTTAAATAGTGAATCAGTTTATCCTTTTAATGAAAATGGTTGTTGCTCTAAGTTCAAATGACATCCCTTTAAGAATATCTGAGATAGCACATACACGCAGAAAAATCTTGTCCCACAATTATGTAGGATAATGCCCCATTCATGGCATTAGGTGTGAACTATGTTGAATTTAGTGCTCACTACTGTAACATGGGTGTTCATTACTGAAATGCCTTTTTTTCATTACCAGAACATAAAATAGCGTATCCACACTGAAATCTAATGTTTGCAAGATTTCTGTAAATGTTAAGGTGCCGAATGGAAGCAGGAATTGACACAGCTGTGAATTTACAAACAGTACAGGTGTAAGACATTTTGAACGAGAAGTGCAGTTAACTCAAACTGGAAGAATGTGCAACTTTCTTTTCCAAAAAAGTCTTACATAAATGAGTAAACTAAGTTTGACTGACCAGTCACTTACATGCAGTGATGCACCGTGTGCTGCTCCACGCATTTCCGTTAACCGTCGTGTTGTCGTGTTGTTTCCACCAGTCCTCCTCCTCCTGCAGCAGACTGGAGATGGTTGCAGACTCCTCTACAATCCGGTGGGTTTGAGACAGAACAGAAGCCACAACCAATAATGTGTCTTTTCTGAAAAACAACACTCACTAATCCGTTTGCGCCAGTCGGTCTCTCTATCTGCTATGCTTGCCGCGCACCTGTAGGCTAGCATGTGAAACGCGCATGGGTAGTGATGACGTCATCCAGGTGGCTTCCCGGGCATGAGCAGCTGCACCAACCGTCGTCTGCATCCGCTCCCTGATCACCGTAGTTCCTCTAATAAGATGACTGCCGTATATGACAGCAGACTTTTCTTTAGTCTGTCCCAGGTTTGATACTGGAACATGCGGCCTATTTTTTATTTACTCCTTTTAAACACTAATCATAGAGTAAAAGAAATAAAATAAAACATTAAAGATAGAAATCCACATAGAATAATCGTTTAAAAAAGCATACAGTACAATATAACAACTCTTTTGGATAATTTTATTTGTATAAATTATAAATTTGATTAATTTGAATTTAATTAATATGATATACATTTATGAATTTTATTTTCCCGATGATGTATGAATGACCCTTTATTGCCCCTAAGGTTATTTGTCTTGCACAGAGAGCATAAATAAACAAACTACATAGTACAACAACAACCACACAAGACAAGACAGCACATAATAACATTTAACAGTTAGTCAAGAATAAAATCTTAAACTGCAGCTATAATAATAATAAATTAGTAGATAAAAAGATCACTAGTGGTCTTAAAAGTGCAGTGTGCCAAGTTTATGTTGTGAGATCAAAGTTTATTTAGCAGCTGGATGCTCAGTGGTATAAAGGATGTGATGCCTCTTTTAGTCCTCATTCTGGGCATCCTGTACCTGCGCTCTGAGTTTAGGAGTTCAAACTGCATTCCCAAAATGCATTTCACTCCAACTGAGAATGGCAGCTGTAAAGCAGCCAAAAGCTGTTTTAATTCCCTGAATACATCACTTAAAGTTTTAATATGTTTTCATGCAAGAAAGTAACCGTTTAGATACTCAGTATACGGTTAGTTCATCTAAATGACGCCTATTTGGAAGTTTGCTCCAACATTTTGGGAGAAGTGGAACTCCACATGCAGGACCAGCTGACTGGCAGCAGCGGTCTCAGAGGTGTGAGAGCTCAGGGTGGGGGAGGTGGATGGTCACGGTGGGGACGCTAAAAGTCAGGATCTGTGTTAACGTTATATCAGTTGGCCTACTACTGAGACTTGGTGGAAGAACGATACAAATTATCTGCGTAAGTGGAAGTGTAATCAACTGAAATATAGTTAAAAGGTTAAAATAAAGTGAATAATACCCTTAAGTATTAATGATTCTTATTTTTACATTTATATCATGGTTTTAAAAAGAGAAAAAAAGTGTTGTAGGAGATGTATTTTTTGGCATCTGTCTGAAAGTTTGCACAATCATTCCCCCCCCCCACCTCCCCGATACACATGCTCGAATTTCAGTCTGCTACGTCAAAAGTTTGGGAGTTATTCATTTTCCCACTATTTTTCAAATTAAAATTTCAAAAAACTTCATTTTGCCTGCCACACAGCAACCTTTGACCCAACAGACCCCAAACTTGGGTCAGATGATCCCCAGGGGTTGCTGAACAATAATCCAGTGGAATAATAACCCAAATCCCAGTGGTTTTTTAATTGCCCATTTGAAATAAAAAAAAAATCCGAAGCTCTCAGACTTATGGCCCTTCAGACCCTCTGAGTCAGAAAAGCCTGTATGGACAAAACATATTTTCAAAAGTCGCACAGGTCTGAATTTCTAATTTGTCATTAGGGGCCTAAGTCGAGTGCGTAGACATGTGTCCCAATCAGGCCCCTACTTTTTGACAGACGGGGCTTCAAAACTTTGCCTATGGACTTGTGACGAGGCCCCTATCGATCACCCCATGACCCAACTCTGCAGGACCTTTGGATGGACCAAGTAGCCCCCTGGGGGTCCTATCGCAACGGGACCAAAATATTCTGGTAGAGGACCCTGGAATAAGCAACATACTCAGATTTCATGTTTATAGCTCAAAGTGTGTGTGAGTTGTTAGATAAAAGCAGGCCAAAAGCCCGCATTCACTCTGATGGTTGACCCCTGTGACCTTTGACACTTCCCAAGGTGCTGTGGCTCTGAAATTTTGCACAGTGCATGGCTCGACCCCCACGATGAACACATTAACATTTCAGCCCCCTAAGTCAAAGCGTTTGGGAGTTATTAATTTTCCCTCCATTTTGTAATTTCAAATTTCAAGAAGTGCCTTTTCGGCCACCACGCAGCGACCTTTGACCCCACTGACCCCAAACCAGTACAGGGGATGGCCCTAGCCCCCCCAATAAACATATTCAAAATGTAACCTCCTAGCTCAAAGCATTTGAGCTTTGAGCTAGGCTACAGGCTACAGTTCAGCCAACTCCAAAACCCTTAAAGCTCTTAGTTTTAAAGCAGAATCTGCAGCTGAATGACTGAGGAATAAATCTTCTGGACTCACGTCTGTACACAAATACTCAAACTCTAATGTGTTGAAGACCTCTAAGGCTTGTTGACTGTAAGCATCAACTCAGTCTTTCTGGTGTCAGGTTCACCGTCCAGTCCTATGGCGGCCATATACAACTAGAACTGTTGCTTTAAAGACCCACAGCTGTCCACGTTACCCTCCAGTTTCAGTCCCTCTGGAGGCTTCAAAGTATCCATTTAGAGTCCATCTGGAGTTTGACAGTGACGGTTTACTCCTGGTACCGTGTGTTGTTTGTGTCTTCAAGGATGAGACACAGTGTCTCCACAACAAGCTTTAGCTCAAACTTTAATGTCATAACTCACCAACATCATACATGTCACTCAGCCTGTAGCCTCTCTCCCTTGTTTGTCCTTTTCTAACCCAAAACCTGTCCTGTAATCCAATGGTTCTCTCTGCTGCTCACAGTTAGGTATTGCATTACATATCAGCACAGCTTTCAGCTCTCAGGCCTGGACCAGCACAGAGTGAAGCTGCAACAGGCTCAGACTGCCGGGGGATTTGGACACTGAGCTGCTCCCTCTCTGTCTCTCTAACACTCTCTCTCCGTCCTCTCTCTATATATCAAACATTTTATTTAGATTAAAATGTCATCTTGATAACTTTGATGAATTAGATTGTAAAACTCAAAGGGGGCGTTAAACACTCAAGGTTTTTTCCAGAAGTTAACTGTAAATGATTTCAGTGGGGAGTGTGAGCTGTACAGGCTGATTCTGCGTCTGTCATAAATCACTCTGTTAAGTTTCTTTTTTCACCAGCCGCCGTGGCAGGTAGACAAATTCACCTGCCACTGCACAGAAACATTTGGCAGGTGTCTGGAGCTCATCTCATACCTGAGGGGGTCTGTGATGAGCTGGAATAATATAAAGAGCTGCCTGATACATTAAGAATGAAATTAAAATATTCACTTAAACCTTATAGAAGTGAATCACAGCAGAGTTCAACATTTCATTTGTTTTTCTGATTCCCTTCAAACTAAAAGTGTTTATTTGAACTTTAAAACTCAATGAAATCATAATCAGCCTCATCTTAGTCCATATTTATTATAGAGTGGAAATTTTTTTCTCCTGTTTAATTCTGTTATTAAATAATAAAGTCAGATAGTGGGGGTCAGGGGGAAACATGTTTAACATCTTTAACACAAAAATAAACCAGCAGAAGCTTTGAGTTTGATTATTGTTCTGATTTACATATTTCTTACAGATATAAACTCTGTTATTGTTCATGACACACTGAATAAAAGGATATGAGGCACATTTATGAGGCACAATAACTAAAAATCTTGTTATCATAAAAAGTGGTGTTAGTCGTTTGTGGAGCCATCAGTCTGTCTGTCTGTCTGTCAGTCTGTCTGTCCCAATGATCGGAGACTCTGTAAAATCCAAACCTGGTTTAATCCTGTGAACTAAACCTAAACTCTAGCCCTGATCCCTGCTGTCAGTAAAGTCCTGATAGTTTTAGCTGAGTTCCTGTTAAACTGAAGAATACTCGAGTACAGTATCGTTACCATGTGGGCGAGGTTTACTTTCAGTTCCTCTGACTCTGCCACACAGTTGATTTTCTCCAGATGAAGGTAAAGTAACTCCTTTAAACTGCTGTTTTGGCTCAAATAGTCTCTTTTCATTGCATTTACCTTTGGGCTTCTGCAGCCTACAATTATACAGTACATTACAGTTGCTGTGTGTGAAACCCCACTTGTTGAAATGTACAAAGAATGTATTGTTAAGAATGAAATGTCAACAACAATGACACAAGGAATAATTAGTCTAATACAGTACCTCAACCAAACAAAGACCCTTTCTCAATAGATAATTGGAGAACAATCACCCTTCACTATAAATCATTTGCACTTGCATATGCTAGATGTTTAGACATTTTTTTGAATGAGATAATAAATGAAACCCAAACAGGCTTCATGGCCAATCACCACATTAGTAACATAAGACTGATTTTTGATTTACTTGATTATTCAGTTTATGTGGAGTCGCAGGCGGTCATTGTATTTCTTGACTTTTATAAAGCGTTGATACAGTGAAACATCCATTTATATATGAAGCTCTGGAGTTGTTTGGTTTTGGGGAACACTTTAACTCCATAGTGAAAATGTTGTACACAGACATCAACAGTAATGTAATGATTTATCCCAGTAGCCTACCTCCAAAAGATTTCCTGTTATTAGATCTGTACATCAAGGCTGTCCAATTTCTCCCTTTTTATTTTTTATTGTCGTAGAGTTACTTTCAATATAAATGGTATATCTATTTTCCAAAAAGAACTTCGATATCATGCAGCTGGCAGATGACACCGTTTTACTTCTCAAAGATAAACACCAAATTGGACCATCAATACAACTGATTTATACTTTTTAAAGGCTTCTGGGTTACATCTTAATATAGGGAAATGTGAAATTTTAAGCATAGCTGACATAGAGGATGAATACATTTGAAACATTCCAGTTAAAGAAAGCTGTCAAATATTTGGGCATCGATGTAACTAAAGATGCTAACCAGGCAGCAGCTTCACTTCCTTCCAAGGCTTAAAAAGACAAAAAAACATTTTGAATGTGTGGCTTCAACGTGACCTATCTATTGTTGACAGAATTCTTTTAACCAGAGCAGAAGGTATTTCTAGGCTTGTTTACCCCGCCCTTTCACTGTATGTTCCAGATTCAACATGTAAGGAAGTTAACAACACACTCACAAACTTTGCTTGGAAAAACAGACACCACCACTTAAAAAAAAAGATATTCTGTCAGAACCCAGAAAAGAGAGAGGTTTTAAATGATTACATTTTATTGACTTAAATAATTCATTGGATTAAGAAATGTCTCAAAGCACCACATTCCACCTGGTACTTTATCCCAAACAGTATCTTTAAAGGAATAGGTGGTCTTCTTTTCTTCTTACATGTAATTACAACATCACCAAATTACCAATTAGGTTATCCAAATTTTATTAACAGGGCTTTATTGCTTGAAAATTATGTTATAATTTCTCCCTTCACAAAACATACAGAACAATGGAGATATTACTAGTGGGAAGAAACCTTTTTCCAAGCAAAATTGGATTGATAAAGGTATGATATATACAGGTGAACTCTTTGACAATAATGGTTTATCGCTCAGTTATGAGAGATTCCTTCATCTTAAGTCTTTTCCTGTAACAAGCAGAGAATTTAATTCTGTGATAAAAAACTATCCCTAATGTAGCCCAGGTGTTCCGGGCAGACCTTAAAAATCTATCAAAATGTTTTGTTTTTATTATTATTATTAATACAGATAAAAAGCATTAAAAAGTCTTAAAATTCATTAAAAGATATAAGAAAACCAGTTAAAAGAGTTTTAAAAGAAGTTAAAAACATTAAAAGTCATGGCTTATATATTTTTTCAAGATAAAAACTGTTTAAAAAGAGTTAAAGTTAAAAAAGACCGTTTTTAGAATAAATACTCTGGTTATGTCATGAGCACAGCGCCCCCTGCTGGCGTAACTTAACGACAGAAAAGACCATTTTAGAAAGATTTTAAGACTAAAAGTTTCATAGTTGATTTTAGCTTGAATATGTTAAACAAAAACCAGTCGGTAAGAGCTAAAACCTTGATTTTATTTGGAAAGGATAATAAACCACCAGTTAGCCATTTTATTTTGTCGAGTTAAAGTATCCAGAGAGTGCAGATATAAGGGTGAGCTAACTAAGCCAACTAGCTTTAATTCATGATGTTAAATGATATTAACATGATACAAATGGTTGTAAATGTGTTAAAATTGAGCTCAACTGTTTAAAATAGAAATGTTAAAGCAGGTTATAATTCTTTGTTGTGTATAATTATTATTGTGAATTGCACTGAATTTTGTAAACTGAATATGATTGTTAACTTTGTAAAGAAAAAGGATTTATTGTAGTGGTGGGCGATACTGTTAAACATATTCAAGCTAAAATCAACTATGAAACTAACACACTGACAATGCTACCATGCAGGTTTGCTAGTTTAGCTCACTCACCGGGAAAATCACAGGATAACCACGACACTCAAACAAAGAACTCCTCCGTGAGGCGTAGATTTTCCCTCCTTCAAGCGTCTTTCTTAATCTGCAGTTGTTGCTAAAGGTTTTTCTGACTGAAATAAACAGTTTATCACTTTTATAGTCTTAAAATCTTTCTAAAATGGTCTTTTCTGTCGTAGAATCCAGCACACGCTCTCTCATCAAGCTCCTCAGGAAAAGTGAAACCGAAGAGATGCGCACTCATCCTCTTTACTAAATTAAGCCAGCAGGGGACGCTGTGCTCATGACATAACCAGAGTATTTATTCTAAAAACGGTCTTTTTTTAACTTTAACTCTTTTTAAACAGTTTTTATCTTGAAAAAATATATAAACCATGACGTTTAATGTTTTTAACTTCTTTTAAAACTCTTTTAACTGGTTTTCTTATATCTTTTAATGAATTTTAAGACTTTTTAATGCTTTTTATCTGTATTAATAATAAAAACAAAACAAAACATTTTGATAGATTTTTAAGGTCTGCCCGGAACACCTGGGCTACATTAGGGATAGTTTTTTATCACAGAATTAAATTCTCTGCTTGTTACAGGAAAAGACTTAAGATGAAGGAATCTCTTATAACTGAGCGATAAACCATTATTGTCAAAGAGCTCACCTGTATATATCATACCTTTATCAATCCAATTTTGCTTGGAAAAAGGTTTCTTCCCACTAGTAATATCTCCATTGTTCTGTATGTTTTGTGAAGGGAGAAATTATAACATAATTTTCAAGCAATAAAGCCCTGTTAATAAAATTTGGATAACCTAATTGGTAATTTGGTGATGTTGTAATTACATGTAAGAAGAAAAGAAGACCACCTATTCCTTTAAAGATACTGTTTGGGATAAAGTACCAGGTGGAATGTGGTGCTTTGAGACATTTCTTAATCCAATGAATTATTTAAGTCAATAAAATGTAATCATTTAAAACCTCTCTCTTTTCTGGGTTCTGACAGAATATCTTTTTTTTAAGTGGTGGTGTCTGTTTTTCCAAGCAAAGTTTGTGAGTGTGTTGTTAACTTCCTTACATGTTGAATCTGGAACATACAGTGAAAGGGCGGGGTAAACAAGCCTAGAAATACCTTCTGCTCTGGTTAAAAGAATTCTGTCAACAATAGATAGGTCACGTTGAAGCCACACATTCAAAATGTTTTTTGTCTTTTTAAGCCTTGGAAGGAAGTGAAGCTGCTGCCTGGTTAGCATCTTTAGTTACATCGATGCCCAAATATTTGACAGCTTTCTTTAACTGGAATGTTTCAAATGTATTCATCCTCTATGTCAGCTATGCTTAAACTTTCACATTTCCCTATATTAAGATGTAACCCAGAAGCCTTTAAAAAGTATAAATCAGTTGTATTGATGGTCCAATTTGGTGTTTATCTTTGAGAAGTAAAACGGTGTCATCTGCCAGCTGCATGATATCGAAGTTCTTTTGGGAAAATAGATAAACCATTTATATTGAAAGTAACTCTACGACAATAAAAAATAAAAAGGGAGAAACTGGACAGCCTTGATGTACAGATCTATTAACAGGAAATCTTTTGGAGGTAGGCTACTGGGATAAATCATTACATTACTGTTGATGTCTGTGTACAACATTTTCACTATGGAGTTAAAGTGTTCCCCAAAACCAAACAACTCCAGAGCTTCATATATAAATGGATGTTTCACTGTATCAACGCTTTATAAAAGTCAAGAAATACAATGACCACCTGCGACTCCACATAAACTGAATAATCAAGTAAATCAAAAATCAGTCTTATGTTACTAATGTGGTGATTGGCCATGAAGCCTGTTTGTGTTTCATTTATTATCTCATTCAAAAAAATGTCTAAACATCTAGCATATGCAAGTGCAAATAATTTATAGTGAAGGGTGATTGTTCTCCAATTATCTATTGAGAAAGGGTCTTTGTTTGGTTGAGGTACTGTATTAGACTAATTATTCCTTGTGTCATTGTTGTTGACATTTCATTCTTAACAATACATTCTTTGTACATTTCAACAAGTGGGGTTTCACACACAGCAACTGTAATGTACTGTATAATTGTAGGCTGCAGAAGCCCAAAGGTAAATGAAAAGAGACTATTTGAGCCAAAACAGCAGTTTAAAGGAGTTACTTTACCTTCATCTGGAGAAAATCAACTGTGTGGCAGAGTCAGAGGAACTGAAAGTAAACCTCGCCCACATGGTAACGATACTGTACTCGAGTATTCTTCAGTTGAACAGGAACTCAGCTAAAACTATCAGGACTTTACTGACAGCAGGGATCAGGGCTAGAGTTTAGGTTTAGTTCACAGGATTAAACCAGGTTTGGATTTTACAGAGTCTCCGATCATTGGGACAGACAGACTGACAGACAGACAGACAGACTGATGGCTCCACAAACGACTAACACCACTTTTTATGATAACAAGATTTTTAGTTATTGTGCCTCATAAATGTGCCTCATATCCTTTTATTCAGTGTGTCATGAACAATAACATTAGAGTTTATATTTGTAAGAAATATGTAAATCAGAACAATAATCAAACTCAAAGCTTCTGCTGGTTTATTTTTGTGTTAAAGATGTTAAACATGTTTCCCCCTGACCCCCACTGTCTGACTTTATTATTTAATAACAGAATTAAACAGGAGAAAAAAATTTCCACTCTATAATAAATATGGACTAAGATGAGGCTGATTATGATTTCATTGAGTTTTAAAGTTCAAATAAACACTTTTAGTTTGAAGGGAATTAGAAAAACAAATGAAATGTTAAACTCTGCTGTGATTCACTTCTATAAGGTTTAAGTGAATATTTTAATTTCATTCTTAATGTATCAGGCAGCTCTTTATATTATTCCAGCTCATCACAGACCCCCTCAGGTATGAGATGAGCTCCAGACACCTGCCAAATGTTTCTGTGCAGTGGCAGGTGAATTTGTCTACCTGCCACGGCGGCTGGTGAAAAAAGAAACTTAGCAGAGTGATTTATGACAGACGCAGAATCAGCCTGTACAGCTCACACTCCCCACTGAAATCATTTACAGTTAACTTCTGGAAAAAACCTTGAGTGTTTAACGCCCCCTTTGAGTTTTACTATCTAATTCATCAAAGTTATCAAGATGACATTTTAATCTAAATAAAATGTTTGATATATATAGAGAGGACGGAGAGAGAGTGTTAGAGAGACAGAGAGGGAGCAGCTCAGTGTCCAAATCCCCCGGCAGTCTGAGCCTGTTGCAGCTTCACTCTGTGCTGGTCCAGGCCTGAGAGCTGAAAGCTGTGCTGATATGTAATGCAATACCTAACTGTGAGCAGCAGAGAGAACCATTGGATTACAGGACAGGTTTTGGGTTAGAAAAGGACAAACAAGGGAGAGAGGCTACAGGCTGAGTGACATGTATGATGTTGGTGACTTATGACATTAAAGTTTGAGCTATAAACATGAAATCTGAGTATGTTGCTTATTCCAGGGTCCTCTACCAGAATATTTTGGTCCTGTTGCGATAGGACCCCCAGGGGGCTACTTGGTCCATCCAAAGGTCCTGCAGAGTTGGGTCATGGGGTGATCGATAGGGGCCTCGTCACAAGTCCATAGGCAAAGTTTTGAAGCCCCGTCTGTCAAAAAGTAGGGGCCTGATTGGGACACATGTCTACGCACTCATCTCGGGCCCCCTAATGACAAATTAGAAATTCAGACCCGTGCGACTTTTGAAAATATGTTTTGTCCATACAGGCTTTTCTAACTCAGAGGGTCTGAAGGGCCATAAGTCTGAGAGCTTCGGATTTTTTTGGATTTCAAATGGGCAATTAAAAAACCACTGGGATTTGGGTTATTATTCCACTGGATTATTGTTCAGCAACCCCTGGGGATCATCTGACCCAAGTTTGGGGTCTGTTGGGTCAAAGGTTGCTGTGTGGCAGGCAAAATGAAGTTTTTTGAAATTTTAATTTGAAAAATAGTGGGAAAATGAATAACTCCCAAACGTTTGACGTAGCAGGCTGAAATTCGAGCATGTGTATCGGGGAGGTGGGGGGGGGAATGATTGTGCAAACTTTCAGGCAGATGCCAAAAAATACATCTCCTACAACACTTTTTTTCTCTTTTTAAAACCATGATATAAATGTAAAAATAAGAATCATTAATACTTAAGGGTATTATTCACTTTATTTTAACCTTTTAACTATATTTCAGTTGATTACATTTCCACTTACGCAGATAATTTGTATCGTTCTTCCACCAAGTCTCAGTAGTAGGCCAACTGATATAACGTTAACACAGATCCTGACTTTTAGCGTCCCCACCGTGACCATCCACCTCCCCCACCCTGAGCTCTCACACCTCTGAGACCGCTGCTGCCAGTCAGCTGGTCCTGCATGTGGAGTTCCACTTCTCCCAAAATGTTGGAGCAAACTTCCAAATAGGCGTCATTTAGATGAACTAACCGTATACTGAGTATCTAAACGGTTACTTTCTTGCATGAAAACATATTAAAACTTTAAGTGATGTATTCAGGGAATTAAAACAGCTTTTGGCTGCTTTACAGCTGCCATTCTCAGTTGGAGTGAAATGCATTTTGGGAATGCAGTTTGAACTCCTAAACTCAGAGCGCAGGTACAGGATGCCCAGAATGAGGACTAAAAGAGGCATCACATCCTTTATACCACTGAGCATCCAGCTGCTAAATAAACTTTGATCTCACAACATAAACTTGGCACACTGCACTTTTAAGACCACTAGTGATCTTTTTATCTACTAATTTATTATTATTATTATAGCTGTAGTTTAAGATTTTATTCTTGACTAACTGTTAAATGTTATTATGTGCTGTCTTGTCTTGTGTGGTTGTTGTTGTACTATGTAGTTTGTTTATTTATGCTCTCTGTGCAAGACAAATAACCTTAGGGGCAATAAAGGTTCATTCATACATCATCGGGAAAATAAAATTCATAAATGTATATCATATTAATTAAATTCAAATTAATCAAATTTATAATTTATACAAATAAAATTATCCAAAAGAGTTGTTATATTGTACTGTATGTGTAGCTCCCTCCAATAACAGCAAGAGTTACGAGATCTTGATTATAAAACGGGGTACTTTATTCTCAGGCCAAACCCGTGAGAACTGGGTAGAGAAAGTGAAAACAAATAAACAATAAATGGTTGTCATCTCAATGTAGCCTCCAAGCTATACAACATAAATTCATATGCACAATACAAACAACATGAAATAATGTACCAATTTCAGTTAATATTATGAATTTCATTACCCATTCATATAGAAACGGCATAGAAAACACTTACACTAAGAGACATTAGCGTTCTAAATGCACAGTAATTTAGGCGCGTAATGCAGAGCAGTTCATTCACTTAAGCCAGGAAGTATAAATCACGACAGAATCACAGAAACGAAGATACAAACGTACCTCGTAGGCTGCTTGTAATTAAAGGGGGCTTAATATTGGATTGTCTTCTGTTCTTCTTTCTTCCTTTTAATTCTTAAAACTTATGTGGGCTTAAACGAACCTGCTGCTCTTCTGTGGCGCTATCTTCTGAGGTGCTCTAATTTGTTTTGATGCCGGGTGGAAACTTATTAGCCAACATTAGTTCCGCTTCAATGCAAATTCATGTAAACAACAAAAAATAGATGGACAACCAAAAACTTAAAATGGAATAATGATGAGAGGCAGTTACAGTATGCTTTTTTAAACAATTATTCTATGTGGATTTCTATCTTTAATGTTTTATTTTATTTCTTTTACTCTATGATTAGTGTTTAAAAGGAGTAAATAAAAAAATAGGCCGCATGTTCCAGTATCAAACCTGGGACAGACTAAAGAAAAGTCTGCTGTCATATACGGCAGTCATCTTATTAGAGGAACTACGGTGATCAGGGAGCGGATGCAGACGACGGTTGGTGCAGCTGCTCATGCCCGGGAAGCCACCTGGATGACGTCATCACTACCCATGCGCGTTTCACATGCTAGCCTACAGGTGCGCGGCAAGCATAGCAGATAGAGAGACCGACTGGCGCAAACGGATTAGTGAGTGTTGTTTTTCAGAAAAGACACATTATTGGTTGTGGCTTCTGTTCTGTCTCAAACCCACCGGATTGTAGAGGAGTCTGCAACCATCTCCAGTCTGCTGCAGGAGGAGGAGGACTGGTGGAAACAACAGGACAACACGACGGTTAACGGAAATGCGTGGAGCACCACTCGGTGCATCACTGCATGTAAGTGACTGGTCAGTCAAACTTAGTTTACTCATTTATGTAAGACTTTTTTGGAAAAGAAAGTTGCACATTCTTCCAGTTTGAGTTAACTGCACTTCTCGTTCAAAATGTCTTACACCTGTACTGTTTGTACATTCACAGCTGTGTCAATTCCTGCTTCCATTCGGCACCTTAACATTTACAGAAATCTTGCAAACATTAGATTTCAGTGTGGATACGCTATTTTATGTTCTGGTAATGAAAAAAAGGCATTTCAGTAATGAACACCCATGTTACAGTAGTGAGCACTAAATTCAACATAGTTCACACCTAATGCCATGAATGGGGCATTATCCTACATAATTGTGGGACAAGATTTTTCTGCGTGTATGTGCTATCTCAGATATTCTTAAAGGGATGTCATTTGAACTTAGAGCAACAACCATTTTCATTAAAAGGATAAACTGATTCAATATTTAAAAGTAAAGGTCAAGGTCAGTATGTCAGTCCTTTGCTCTCAAGAAAGCTTAAAGAGATTTTCCCTAAATTTGAACTCAGTCAACTTTCTCTAAAAACAAAATAAAATAAAACCCTGACGATACTGAGAGAGAAAAAGTGTTTGTTTTGGCATTAAGACCTAAGAAGGACCATACTTAGCAAAACTGATAAATTAAGATCAGAATTTATGTTCAACAGTTGGCAATAGTTAGGAGGCTTTCAAAGGGAAACTTTAAGTTTATGAATGGCCAATGTGCAACAGAATCTTGTCTTGAGGAAATAGGTAAGAACAAGCGTTAATAAATTGTAGGTACGCTACTTCTGAGCATACCATTAAGCAACTAGATAGCAGTGAATATTTTGACCTGAAGACTAGGGATGTAACGGTATGAATATTTCATATCACGGTTATTGTGACCAAAATTATCACGGTTATCATTATTATCGCGGTATTGTTGCAGTGTGCTCAAAATGTTCAAAAAGTACTTTTGCACACACTTGAAATCATTTAACCCCTTTAATATTACAATTATAACAGGGCTTTTGTCTTTTTTGTCAATAAATGTGTCAGGAAATGTCCCTTTAGTTAATTTTTTACCCTTTTTTTCCTGAGAAATAAAAGTAAACAATTCTGGCAAGTATTAGTCATTATTATGTTATGTATAAATGCTTAAACTGTGTGTAATGACAAGAAAAGAAAAAAACAGATTTGAACTCTAAACAGGATTCTCTTCATAAACAATTGTAAATGAACATGTTGAAAGTTTCTGAGATGACCTAAAATAAACTTAACCTATTTTACATACACTCACAGATTTTTGTCTGCCTACAGCATTAGTGTCCATGTTACAGCTCGTTATATCAGACCATGTCCAGGCGTTTTTTTAACTTTTTGATGAAATCCATAAAACACGAACAATGACGGAAAAAGACGATCTATTCGCAAAACACGGCAAATAGACGTCAAAAGAACGTCAAGAACACACTCCAGAATGATACTAATGCTATTATTTACAACATTTATACATTATTTACACAGAAAATACTGATAAATCACCTATAATTCACTCAGGTATGGCTCACTGAATCTTCTCACTCTCACTCTCTCCGGCTCAGTCAGCTCATTTACTCGAGGAGTTACAGCAGTTTTAATCACGCACATCTTTTTCACCTGCCGGCAACAGTTTTGTGTTTTAGACAGGGTGACCGTCTTTAATCAGTTGACCCTCGGCATCTTTGTAAAATCCAAAATTCGACCAGACTTCAGACTTTGTCTGTCTCGAGGGGAAAAATCTCTGCTTTACTGAGGAGCAGACACATAGTTCTGGCTTTTCCAGGCAGTGAGCAGCATCACGGTGAGTTATTGACACAGTGTGGTAATCAAACTCGGTTTACCGGTAATTTAAACAGGACACGGTCATACTAACCGTCTGAAATTTTACCGCGGTTTACCATTTTACCAGTAACCGTTGCATCCCTACTTAAGACAATATGTTATCATAAGACACAAGTTTAAGTTGTATATCTAACATTATTTTAGTTGATGATGGACAAACTGTGAATTGCGGATACATTTCCTTTTGTAGTTCAATTTAACATTTTTCTGTCTCATGGTGCAGCATTTGTTGGAACTGAGTTTGTCTTAAGTTTAAGTGGTTGAGCCGCCTCGCTTTGAGCCGAGCACAATCGTTGTAGATTGGAGTTTGGCACGGTGGATCTGTCTGATCACAGACATTGAATTAGGTGGATCCAACCGCACTGCAAAGTTAAAAATGGTCACTGTGCCATCAAAATGTATTCTTAAACATACACACAAGCCTCTTTCCAAACCAGCAAACCACACTGCAGAGCTGATAAAAGACCACATAATTATAATCTTATATGAAGTTGTTGTCAAAAGGAGAGCTTTGACAACCTTTTGACTTAGCAACAACAGAAGCTCAGGCCCTCCATAGAGTGAGAGTAGTTATTTAGGCCTATCTCTCTCTGTCCTTTATCTGGTTCCTCACAATAAGTTCTGAGTTGTTCTGTGTTTCTGCACCAGAGCTCTTTGCACATCCTTCTTTCCTCACTTTGCTTAGATTTTCATACAAAGGAATTTATGTTGGCCTAAACTACATTTTATAAAAATTTGTTTAATGTAATATATGGGATTGTCAATAAAGAAACTGTTCATACTCATTACCGTTCTTTTAACTTCATTACCATAACAGGCCTCTAGATTACATGGTAATGAAAGAAAAGCATAACAGTAATGAGTGACATTTTGCTATCTAGCATCAAAAATTGTGATAGACATGTTGACTCGGCTAAAGTATTTTTGCTAACAGTAAGGCTCCTTAATATTGTTTCAACAATGAAATATCTAACCCATTGCTTTAAAAGAACAAAAAGTAATGCATGTTACAGTAATGACTACCCATATGGTGGAAATGGGTAAGTGGCAGAATAACTTTTGCCATGAAGTTTGGGAAAATTGTGCTCATACTGATTAATCAAGCATGTGTGCATTTTGTCGTTGAGCTGTATCAGTCAGTGCGTGTTTTGGATCTTGGTGTACACTGTCTACAAAACAGTCTAAATGCTCATTATGAGTGTGTGTCTGTGGACAGTCTAGCAGACTATGATCCATTGGCCACATATAATCAGTTTGGTCTGAACTTGATTGCCTTGCACCATTCAGTGTGTTACAGGTAAAAGACTTCATGGACTTCATTGAACATGCTATACAGAGTGTGCTACCACAGCTACAGAGGGAGAAGGTGGAAGCAGTGGTTCACGAGTTGGAAACCACCTTGGGTGTGGAAGGGCCAGATGATCTTCAGTTTATTAAAGAGGCGGACATCAGTCATCTACTGTCACCCATTCAGTGCAGAAGATTGATTAATTCTTTCATAAGTGGTAAGCTGTGTCTTTTACATGTTAATGTTCATTGCAATTGTATCTTGATGATAATGGTTCTATTAAGATGAAAAATGTAGGAATGAGACATTATTAACTATTGTCCTTTTTGTGCTTATGTGGACTTGTTATGCAGATCCAAAAAGTCCCCAGTCGACCACCTCTTCACTTGTTTCTTCCCCTAGTACTGTGTCTTCCCCCTCTCGGTCATTCTCAGATGAACCTTCCACCAGTCAATTAACCAGTCCACATGGACACAGCAATTGGGTGGAAAGATTTCAGATGCAGTGGGACAAAATGAGGCCCTCTCTCAAAAGAGCCATTGATGCTGGTAATCGTCCAGAGCCAGGGGATCGCCGACACATGGTTAAAGTCATTGTCGATTCCATGAGAGAACACTGCTTGAACCCGACACGCAAAGACTGCACAACAGTAGCAAAAGCTAGAACTCAGATGTATCCTGGCAGCTTTTCAGATAACACTGAGGAGGGGGAAAAGATTGGATGTGGATACTTCAGTTTACTGCAGCGGCTGAAGACCAGAGTTGAATATGTCAATAGAGACAACACACTCTCCCGCCTGAGGAGGCCCAGAAGGTCACAAACAAGTGATGATGACCAGCCGCCACCACCTGCCAAATGTGCTAGAATGGACAGTTATGGTTGTATTAACTGGCAGCCACAGGAGTACCCAGAGGGGGAAACAGCTGATTCACTTGAAGAAAAGAGGAAAGAAATGATGGATATATTTACTCAAGAGGGGCTAAGGGCAGCTGAGAGAGGAAGGGTAAAGGAGCTTATGACAATCACATATCTAAAACAGCGAGAGGACATCAATGCAGACCCATCCACCAGCATTCTGGACATAAGTAAACGGTGGCCATTTCTCCTGTCTTGGAAGTTCTTACTTTCCCACTTCACCACCCTGACTGGTGTTGACCTGTACACCAGACTGAAGGACGACATGGATAAAAAGGGGAAGAGGCTCCTGGAGTACTTCAGATGTCAGCTGATGAGTTGGACCAATGAAGTTAAAGCTCTTCTGAAAGATGCTTTGAAGGAAGACCGAGAGGGCACAGATGGTCTTGCAGCACTCCTGGTGATGATGACACATTTCAAAGAAGCAGAGGATGCCCTTCTCATCCTTGCTGATGTAAGTTATCATAATGGTCTTCAATAACTCTTATTGTAAATAGTTCTTTTTTTTATTGTGAACACTTGGCTCTTGCAGTATTTCAACCCACTCACAATTTTGTTTTTCTTTACCATGTTGGTGCCTTGTTGGATTCCTCAGATGAATGTGCATTGGACTGCTAATCAAAATGTTTAAATGATTTAATTGCTATCTGTTGTCACTTTCTCATTGAACAAGATTGTCACTACTCACTACTATACTAGACTCTGGTAGTGTGTTTCATTATCCAAAGCAGATAGTACCCTTTCATTTTACTGTAGCATGATGTCATAGTGATGTCCACCACTCTGCTTAGGAGAGCTTTAAAGAGCAATGACAATGGTGGGGAAACTATCTATTTTACCCCCAGGGTCCAATAAAAATCATTACTGTTAACATGTTAAGTGAGAAATAAACGATACAGTTGCAACATTGATTCAATACACATTTATAATGGCTATTTTAAAACTTTGTTAATGACATTAAGGATCTTCTATGCAATATGAGACAATGAAAGTACTGTTGTCTGCAGAGTTCTCACATCTTCTTTTGGCATCGCCTCTGTTCTCTCTGAACCACAACAGAGGTTATACCAAAAAGATACCAGGTACTAGCTACTACTTTTGCCCATTGTAAAACTAAAAAGGGAGTCGGTTTGAGCTGATTCTATACAGTGGAAAGCACTCTTTTTACTGTGTAGGTATTCTTTCTGTAATAATTGCGTGAAGTGCTTTTCTGTGCTTTTGTTAATCTAAATTCTAATACTCATAGGTGACAACAACTCCTGCCGATGCAGAGGAACAGTTGGTCCTCCCCAGCACCCCAAGGCTCATTGCACTAGGTAAACCTGTCATTCAATAAAAGCAGATTTGGAGAGGAAATAAAACTAAGTGGACATACACAGAGAATATAGTCAGGGTAACTCTTGTGGCAGTTTAACTTTACAAATAAATGCTATTTCAGATGGCATAAGTAAAAAAAAAAAAAAAAAAAAAGTAAAAAAAACAGAAATTTCTATGTTTTAACAGATAGGGGGCACCTTGACAAGAAAATATTTGACTCTTAAAGTTCATATCCTTTCAGGTTGATTTCTATAAACTTCTTGATCTGTCCTGAGAGGACTTCTGTTAAGATGATATGCTCATCAAACTGGCCAAGAGATAAATTAACTTCCATTTTCATTTCTATTAGGTTCCTTGCCAGGATCAATCCAGATTCCATCAAGTGCACAGCCAAGGTCCAGACAAGCGGGAAAACTGGCAGGACTGTGAAGCGAAAGAAATCTGATATAAATCCACACGTGGTTTCCTTCATGAATGCCTTCTCTGCATTTGACTGGCAGAACAGCTAGATTAAGGTGAGGTTCTGATACTAGCCATTATATCTATGAAGATGGGTTTGGTTTTTATTTGTCAAAGTTAGTTTAAAATCTTAGTCTAAATAATATTTAACTACTTTCCACTGAAGAGATAGTCAGCATTTATTAAATTCCCTTTATTAAATTAATCTTTATTGGATTATGTTGAGGCATAAATTGGATACATATTATATATTGAAAACCTCGACATTATGAACTAAAACTATCAGCTGACAGACAAGCATTAACTGCAGTGTGCTGTAGTTAATGCAGTTAGTGATCACTGCCAGTTTGTCCACTCCTGAAGACAGGAAAGATGGAAGGAGGGAGGGAAGAAGGAAAAGAAGAAAAGAGGAGGGGGGTGGAGGGAAGAAGGGAAGGAATGGAGAAGGGAAGGAAGGAGGGGAGGGAAGAAGGAAAAGAAGAAAAGAGGAGGGGGGTGGAGGGAGGGAAGAAGGGAAGGAATGGAGAAGGGAAGGAAGGAGGGAGGGAAGAAGGAAAAGAAGAAAAGGGGGGGGAGGAGGGAGGGAAGAAGGGAAGGAAGGAAAGAGGGGGGGGAGGAGGGAAGAAGGGGAATGGAGAAGGGAAGGACGGAGGGAGGGAAGAAGGAAAAGAAGAAAATGGGGGGGAGGGAGGGAGGGAAGAAGGGAAGGAATGGAGAAGGAAAGGAAGGAGGGAGGGAAGAAGGGAAGGAAGGAAAGGGGGGTGGAGAGAAGAAGGGAAGGAATGGAGAAGGAAAGGAAGGAGGGAGGGAAGAAGGGAAGGAAGAAAAGAGGGGGGGAGGAGGGAGGGAAGAAGGGAAGGAAGGAAAGAGGGGGTGGAGGGAAGAAGGGAAGGAATGGAGAAGGAAAGGAAGGAGGGAGGGAAGAAGGGAAGGAAGGAAAGAGGGGGTGGAGGGAAGAAGGGGAATGGAGAAGGGAAGGAAGGAAAGATGGGGGTGGAGGGAAGAAGGGGAATGGAGAAGGAAAGGAAGGAGGGAGGGAAGAAGGGAAGGAAGGAAAGGGGGGGGAGGAGGGAGGGAAGAAGGGAAGGAAGGAAAGAAAACAAAGAAATTAAAACACATATCCCCCTGGGTCTCCACCCTCATACCTGATGGGGACATTTTTGTCATTTCATTCTGTCATTTTCTCCACTCATTTCAAACTGGAAATAGTGATCCTCATCATATTTGGTCCAGTTGAGCATTTTTTTGACTAATTTTCAAATTTCAAACACACATCATATACTATGAAATTTTTCATTCTGTAGCTAAAATACTCCCTAATTTCTGAAAAGGGACATTTTTGTCCCCTTCTAAAACAGCCTAAAAATGTCACTTATATTTTTTTCTGCTTTTTTTTCACTTTAGTTCTGATCATAACCACCATACTTTCAATTATATATATATTAAAAAGTCATTTAGATGCCAATTTGAACCAGTGTTTCCCCTACCATTGTACAGTCCTGGTGTGCCAGGTCAAAAAGAAAAAAAACAAAAGTATGCCAAAACATAAGCGACATATCCATTCATTCAGAAATCAATAATGTTTTTTCATTTGGGAGCTTCTGTGCAGCGCTGTTCTGCAACGTGAGACAGCCTGCTATTTTGCCTAGTTATGATGCGAGTACCAGCTGCTCTGGGACGTGGTGGAGGTGGACGTGACCACCGTTCATCTACTCAGCAGGATGTTAGGAGACATGTTAAACAGCTACTACAAGTTAAAATATCCACTGAATAAACTTATACTTTGTGGGTGAGCCATCATAAGACTGTTTTATATTTCATTTGTGTTTTTTTAATTAGGCTAAATAAAATAGAATGAAATAAAATAGTGAGCCTAAAATAAAATAAAAAAATGAACAACATCCAACCACCTCCTCAAAGACTAATATAGAAGAAAGTGATGTTGAATTCAAAATGAAGAGACGGCCGCATCTGTCTGCTTCCTGTTTTTTTCCCCTGTTGCCATGGTGAATCACAGTATCGGAGCTCCATTGGTTATGGCTTTCTACTAGTTGTCAGGCACTAGCTCAATTCAGAGTTAATATACTCAGGGTCGACTTACCTAACGCAGATCAGCTGTTCTTGAACTGAAAACTCCGAGTTTCACTTCACGGAGGAAGTCAACTCAGAGTTCAGGGTTAAAGTCAGAGTTTATTGAACCTCCTTTCTGGAATACCCCCCTGGTGTGAATGGGAGGGCTGCAGCTCGAGCATGATTTTCATGGGCGCGCCACTTCACGGCGCTTTAGCATCCAGTGTAAACCTGGTGTTATGATCACAGCACTATAATTAAAGTTTTTTTAAAGGAAATACCTGCGGTAAAGCTGCAGTACAGCATTGCTTTTGGCATACTTGCACAAATATGGGTTGTTTAAACATTTCTTATTCACAATGATTGTTTAATTTTCAGGATGTTGCTGTGGAACAGCACTATGGAACTGATGGACTGGGTGGTGGATCTAAGAGGCAAGGAGTCTTTGTGTACTTGGAGTACAGAAATGTTTACAGCATGTCCTATTCAAAAATAGTGTTTTGTTGACATGTTATTGCCACTGTTTTGACTGTTTTTATGGATATTGTGGTTAGTAATATTATAATATTATACATGTTTACAACATGTTCTAGAAACGTAATGGTGATCTGGCTTTGTTTATGTTATCTCTGGATATTTATATCCATTGTTTTAAGGAGTCTTTGTGTACTTGGAGTACAGAAATGTTTACAGCATGTCCTATACAAAAATAGTGTTTTGTTGACATGTTATTGCCACTGTTTTGACTGTTTTTATGGATATTGTGGTTAGTAATATTATAATATTATACATGTTTACAACATGTTCTAGAAACGTAATGGTGATCTGGCTTTGTTTATGTTATCTCTGGATATTTATATCCATTGTTTTAAGGAGTCTTTGTGTACTTTGAGTACAGAAATGTTTACAGCATGTCCTATACAAAAATAGTGTTTTGTTGACATGTTATTGCCACTGTTTTTACTGTTTTTATGGATATTGTGGTTAGTAATATTATAATATTATACATGTTTACAACATGTTCTAGAAACGTAATGGTGATCTGGTTTTGTTTATGTTATCTCTGGATATTTATATCCATTGTTTTAAGGAGTCTTTGTGTACTTGGAGTACAGAAATGTTTACAGCATGTCCTATACAAAAATAGTGTTTTGTTGACATGTTATTGCCACTGTTTTGACTGTTTTTATGGATATTGTGGTTAGTAATATTATAATATTATACATGTTTACAACATGTTCTAGAAACGTAATGGTGATCTGGTTTTGTTTATGTTATCTCTGGATATTTATATCCATTGTTTTAAGGAGTCTTTGTGTACTCGGAGAACACAAATGTTTACAGCATGTCCTATACAAAAATAGTGTTTTGTTGACATGTTATTGCCACTGTTTTGACTGTTTTTATGGATATTGTGGTTAGTAATATTATAATATTATACATGTTTACACTATGTTCTAGAAACGTAATGGTGATCTGGTTTTGTTTATGTTATCTCTGGATATTTATATCCATTGTTTTAAGGAGTCTTTGTGTACTTGGAGTACAGAAATGTTTACAGCATGTCCTATACAAAAATAGTGTTTTGTTGACATGTTATTGCCACTGTTTTGACTGTTTTTATGGATATTGTGGTTAGTAATATTATAATATTATACATGTTTACAACATGTTCTAGAAACGTAATGGTGATCTGGTTTTGTTTATGTTATCTCTGGATATTTATATCCATTGTTTTAAGGAGTCTTTGTGTACTTGGAGTACAGAAATGTTTACAGCATGTCCTATGCAAAAATAGTGTTTTGTTGACATGTTATTGCCACTGTTTTATGGATATTATGGCTAATTATATTGTAATATGATTTACAAACTTGATGGTGATCATACTTTTTGCCTATGTTATGTATGGATAATTATATCCATTGTTTTGTGGTTATGCACAAAAAATAAATAGCTAGGACAATGTATCTTTGTTGTCCCAATTTAATCAGTAAGTTACATCATAACATGAATCATAAGAACAGTTACGATATTAATATTTTAACTTTAAAAGACAGTAATACAATTTTTAGTATAGAGTTAAAATGCTATTTTTGTAACCAAAATACAACATTTTGAAATTACTGTTATTATTTTATTTACAGTTAAAACAATAATGATGTAATCACAAATGCAACAATTGAAAAAGTATTATTTTTATTTTACAGTTAAACAATATCACAATAACAAATATACAGTATGTAGCAATTTCTGTTTACAGCAAAAAACAAAACAAAACAACAACCGTAAATTAAAAATACAGTTAATATTTACTGTCTTTTTGGTTCACAATTACAAAAACCCTACCGTAAAAAACACATGGTTAATATTGTGTTTTGATTTGCAGTTACAATAACAGTACTGTTACATAAAACACAGTAAGGTACTGTGCATAGTTACTTTATTTAATTTTACAGTTACAACAATGTTACTGTAATATAAAAAAAACGATAAATAAAATTTACAGTGTTATATTTTACAGTTACAAAAATACTACTATCATAAAATATACAGTAAATTTTAATTACTGTGTTCAGTTCTACAGCTACAACACTAATTTTGTTTTACAATAACTTACTTTTCAATTGCTGCCAGTTAATTACTATGAATTTCACAGTTGGTTCGTTACAGTGCTGTGAAGAGGCTGTTTTTCATGATACATACATGGTGTGTCTTGATCTTTTGGCCTGATCTTAGATGTGCATTAAGCAACAACAAAATAGAATAAAACCACTGCTGTATATACCTTAGTAAATTACAACAATCAGCACAGTTTGTTGATTATTTTGAATGCATTTTTTCTGCCAGGTCATTACATTGCATTAAATCATATACATGATATTTTCTCAAATGTTCTTCCCTAAAGTTCAGCCCCCTTTTTTTCTTTCATAATCAATGAAAAAATTTTTGCTTGTTGAAATATTTTTCTATTCTGGTTAATTTCAGGTGTCACTTTGAATGAATGTTTAATGATTATTTTAACCAACCTCAGTTACATGAAAGATTTCTTTGTGTTATTTTGATATCTTCTGTTTGCTCATTGTAAAGTTCTTGAATGTTCTTGTAGTCATCAGTGTTTTCTGTGAAGCACATTGAATCTTCATCCATGAGTGGTGCTCTATCAAAGATGACAGAGTGTGAAGTTGTCCTGGCCGATGTCCTTCCTGTTTGATACTGTAGAGCTGCGCTGACATGATCTTATAAACTCAGACATTTACCTCGCTGATGAGGAGGAAGTCTTAGTGCTGGACTCTGAGGAAAATATGAGTGAAGTTTGAGTTCAATGTGATTTGACAGTGTTTCTGACATTGTTCTGTTTTGATCTTACAGACGACTAAAGCGAGAGAAAAGCAGAAACAAGCAGAGTCAAGACACATCGGATCGAGGAGCAACACCAACGAAGAGGAGAGACTGAAGGCGCCGCTGGAATAGAGAGAGAGAGAGAGGAGAGACCAGTAAGTATGGAGCCCCTAAGGTGCCCCGGAGAAAAAAATATATAAGTCGTGCGCACGTTTTACTATCTCGTGCACACGATATGTTAAAACGTGCTCACGATATACTTATTCGTGCGTATGATATCATAAAACGTGCGCATGAAATACTGCTTCGAGCGCACAATTTAGCTAAAAACGTGCGCACAAAATAAAGTGATTTACCACGTTTTGACTTGTTCTTGTCCTTGTCCACTACGGCTTCCCATAGTGACATCAGATGTTTACAGACACACACAATGGAGAGAAGAAGTGAGCTAGTTAACTTTTACTCTCACCTCTGAATGTCATATAATGACATTCTTGCTACTCTTGCCATGAGAGATGTAATAATCCTAGGTTGGAGAACTTTGCTGCGCATATTAAAAGACAACAGGCTCAGCCGGCGGAAGGAGTACTCAGATTCAGTCAGTGTCCTGACCTGGGATGCACAGGGGGGACTTGTTTGCTGCTACAGAGGCGAAGTTGTAGCTAACTTCGGGGCTAACTCCTGTCACCTTATTCAGCGGGTGGCAGCAAGACACGAGCTTTGCCTGAGTCTTGAAAGTTGTTCAGCTTTTATTGAAGGTACTGATAAATAGCCTAAGGGACTGTACATACCCTGCACTCCTACATTCACAGACACAGCTAACGTTGGCTGGTTACTGGGGATGCTTCAAACTGAGCCCGGCTGTCTTCTTCTTCCTCTTCTTCTTCTTGTTCTTCTTGTTCTTCTTGTTCTTCTTGTTCTTGGTTTTTACCAGCAGGTGACCACAATATTATGGGGCATTGCCGCCATCTACTGATGAGCCCGGCTGTCTGTTGCCACTTGCCTGCATAATTAAATCGAGCGCACGTTTTAATATATCGTGCGCACGTTTTACTATCTTTTGAGCACGATTTATTGTTTTTTTTTCCTCCATGGCTCCGTAGGTAAGACCCATCCCTGAGGGATAAAATGTTATTATGAAAGACGAAAAATAAAATAAAATAAAAAAACTGAAAGATAAAATTAAGTTTAAATAAAACTAAAGTAAGTATAATGTCTGTATTTTGACACTCGCAGCTGCAGTTTGTCTGATTACATTGAATGTGTATTCTGCTGCCTGGACAGATTTACTGACCACTGGGATTTGTTTCTGAAATAAAGTCTCAGTGTAAATGTTCTCCTGATATCGGGGTTTCTTCTCTGACTTTACTTGATCTGTTTACTTCTCTGTGTGGTTATTTTGTGCAGAGAAGCAGGAGGACATGAGTTAAAGGCTAAACGGCCTTCACTGTTACCATAGCAACAACAAGCATCTTACAAACATAAACATTAGCATAGTAACGATATTCGTTTATCTGTGGGGTATATAAACCAGCTCGAATGAATTTCCTCCCTTGTCACCAAGTCACTTGGAGGTAACTACACACATTTTGAGCTAGGCTCGGTTCATTAGCTCGCTTAAGCTAGCTAGTTCATGATTATTTCAGTCTCTTTCTTGTTTGGGAGTAAATCATAATGGGAAGGACACAGACTTCTTCATTTCCTTTGTGGCCAAGTTATTTTTGTCAGCATGATTGACTGAAGGAGTGAAACGGAAAGGCTAAGTACCCTGATTGATCCATGTTTTGAGTGCCATAGAGCATACCATGTATAAAAATAAAATCTGATGTGTTCTTAATGTGAAAATGAAACGAGCGATGACAGATTTTCGACTTTTAAGCTCGATACATGTATACTTTAGCCTGTTTTCACATCTGACCTTGAGCTGGCCTTGAGCTAAACCTAGTGTGGAAGTGGCATTAAATGCAGCCTCTGTAAATCCACACCACTTCGCTGTGGTGCAATTAAATATCTCTGTATTTTTATTTTGAAGTGAGGTTTTATGGCCTTTCCCACTGGAGTTTAAAACCATTGAAAATCAGTTGTTTTGTGGCTGCTGTGTGTCTGGTGCTATACTTTGAGCAAAGGTCAGGTTTGTTTGGATTGACTGCAGTGTTCTGAATGTTAAAATGACACATCAGTGGATCTCAAATGGAGCAGCAGGACACACTGGTGTGCCTCGATCATAACTTACAACTATACAACAACAGATTAATGAGCTCAGACCCACTCCATCAGTGTCCTGTGTACATGAATTCAGTCATTCAGCTGCAGATTCTGCTTTAAAACTAAGAGCTTTAAGGGTTTTGGAGTCGGCTGAACTGTAGCAAGTAGACTGAATTCTTACTTTTGTGTTATCCCATTTATAAGTTTGTCTTCTTTGAATTTGTGACCTGTCAGGTTCAAATGTTTGTCAGTGAATGAATGACAATTATCAGTGATTTATCAATTTTTAAGAACAAATTCTTCATGAAATAAATATTTCAAGAGACAGTGCTTATGACCAGGGGTTAAAGTGGGCCAGAGCCCACCGGAGCTCAGCTCCGCCACCTCGGTGCTGAGCTCCGCCTTCGTCAAATAAATAAATTATTCAATTCAAGCTGGCAGTAGCGCCGCGGACCACAGATCATTTTCAAACATGTGCGTGCGCCTGAAGGGAGCCTTGGCTTCGATAAAAACATTCACTCTACAAGCGCGAGAGCACGGAAATATGAGCGCGAAGGGCTTCTCTGTGTGCCAGTGAGCGTAAAGACACTCAGCGTACGGGACAGGGATCGTGAATCAATTTGTGTGTTTATTGTGATTCAAACGGTGTGTCTTTGGCTCATGTGCAGGTTTAAGTGAACACTGATTTGAAAAACGACAAGTCAGCCTTTTGGTCAGTTAAATCACAACATTCCTGATCAGTCCAGCTCTGGTTTTGACTTTTTCTAAATGATAAATTCATCCTGAGGTATCCTGTGTCACTTATTCTCCATGATATAAGAGCAATCTGTAAAGGATCAAGCTCCCAATGCAGTCTACTAGTGCAGTGGTTCTCAACCTGTGGGTTGAGGCCCAAAAGTGGGTCTTAGAGCTGTTTTCAATGGACGGTGTATAAGTCAGATAAAAATGTGACAAAATGTCTTCAGTGTTCAGAGGCCCTGAGCAGACAAACTTCCATACATTTTATTTCACTCTGTTGTGCTGTGTCAGGTACATATTAGCTGTTCTCTCAGGATCTCCACATATCCTGTCATCTTAGCATAGAAATTGGGGTTTTTCTATGACGAACTTTTGACTTGAGATATCTAGAAAACAACCAACATATAAATGTTATGATGGGAAAATAGTGAGTAATATTCATGGATGTATGTTCTCCCAGGGCTCTCATTATTATTCAATGTTTATAACATTTTTTCCTCCAGTCTCTTTGCACAAAAAATGTTTTTTTTTTTTTCAATCTTAGGTCCAAACTTCAACGTTATTTCTCTAAACAAATTAAAGTGGCTGATCTTTTCGAGAATTGGGTCATGATGACTGTTAATATGGTGATTGTTTCTCAGGATAGAGCTGAAAGAGCCGTCCCTTCACTGTATGTTTTATCTAAAAAGTGAAAATATCAATGTTTCCTTCCAATTCACAAATTAACTAATGATAAAAGCTTTTAGACATTTCCAGCAGAAGGACAGAGTCACCCCCAGAATTTAGCTTGTTTAACAAATCTGTCATCATACCGGACATCAGTGATCCTCAACTGGTGGCCTTGAGGCCACATCAGGCCCTCCACAGCTCCCTGACCGGCCCCCAGAATATTATCAAGTTAAAAAAAATGTGAGGGGGGATAAGTTATAATTTGAAAAGTATATTTTTTCAGTGATTCCCTACAGCTGTAAATACAACCCCTGAACTTATTGGGTCTGTTTTACAGAAATCCACCCGTCAGTCAATAATAGCCAACATTCAACCAGGAAAACAGATATATTTAAGTCAGTGATGGACAACATGACAGACCAGAGAGAAGCAGCCAGAATAGACTTGAAAAAGACTCAAAAAGACTCAAAACTCCAACTGTAGGACTTAGGACCTGACTTGAGACTTGTCGGTCTTGACTTGGGAGTTGACTTGGGACTTGAGGGCAGTGACTTCAGACTTTGTTGTGACTTGCGTAACAATGACTTGGTCCCACCTCTGGCTACACACTGTAAAAACTGGGTAGGGCCTTGAGGAACCTCTAGGTTCCTTTAAGAGCTTATAGGCTACTCCAAGAACCCCATGAGTTCATCAATGCAGCGATAGGTGCCAAGGAAGAACTTATAAGGATCATCAGTATGAAAAAAGGTGCTTCAAAGAACCATAACAAAGTAGTGTAAGCCCTTTTCAAAGGTTCCTCAGAGCACCTAAAGAGGCTCCTCCACAGTTGCAAATTGAAGAGCCTCTAAAGGTTCTTGGAGGATCTTTTAGTTTTTACAGTGAATATATCACTAGAAGAATTAGAGCTTGCTGAAAGAGGCATCGTGTCATTGATGCATAACGTTAGCTAACACAGCAGGAGAGGTAACGCAGCTATCTTAACAAGCCTCCGGTGGAAATGAATTGTTAACGCATTTCATGAGAGAAGTTGTCAGTCTCATTTCTTATATAGCGTAATGTGACCATGTATAGATACTTTATCATATATTCATACTGTCCTGTAATTCTGCTTCATTTGTCTCTCAAAATGCATCAGATTGATGCTGCTATATTTAATGGAAGCATTGACTGCTTCGTAATCAATGAAAAAGCTCAAATGTGAAGTTTTATTGTAAATCCAGTCCTTTATACAGGGAGCTGTGTGGCAATATAGAAGTCACTGAGTGAAGTCCTTTTACAGATGAGCAGTACATCAATAAGTGATTTGGTGAGGCCCAGGCTTTACTGTTTTGGACAGAAGTATACAAGACTGCGTTTGTTAAAATACCAAAACAAGTCATTAATTCAATAATAGAATAAACTGTAAATAAGCCCAACCTTAGTAAATTACAACAATCAGCACAGTTTTTTGTTGATTATGTTGAATGTATTTTTTCTGCCAGGTCATTACATTGCATTAAATCATATACATGATATTTTCTCAAATGTTCTTCCCTAAAGTTCAGCCCCCTTTTTTTCTTTCATAATCAATGAAAAAATTTC
>JBAMNC010002065.1:0-32500 GCA_037902135.1 Cetoscarus ocellatus
CCTCCTCCTCCTTATCTTCTTCTCAATCCTCTCCAGCCTCTCTATATCATCCTTCTCCTGCCTCTCCATCCCCTCCTGCCTCTCCATCTCCTCCTGCCTCTCCCTCTCCTCCTGCTCTAGCCTTTCTCTCCTCTCCTGCTCCTGTCTCCTTCTTTCCTCCCTCCTTCTCTTCTTCTCAATAGTCTCCTGCCTTTCTCTCTCCTCCTGCTCCTGCCTCTGTCTCTCCTGCTGCTCTTGCCTCTCCTCCTGCTCCCACCTCTCAATATCCTCTTGTACAACTCTCTCCATCTGCTCCCTTGTCTTCTCCTTTTTTACCTGCTTCTCCTGCTCTTGTCTCTCAAGTTCCTCTTGTATCATTCGGTCTACCCCCCTCCTGTGTCTCCTTTTTTTCCTTCTCCTCCTGCTCCCATTTCTCAGGTTCCTCTTGTATCATTCTGTCCACCTGCTCACCTGTCTCCTCCTGCCCTTCTACATCCTCCTTCTTGTTTAAATTTCTCTCCACCTGCTGCATCCTCTGTCTCTCCCTTTTTTCTTGCTTCTCCTGTTTCTGCTGTTGACTCTCATCCACCTCCTGCCTCTCTCTCTCCTCCTGCTCCTGCCTCTCCATCTCCTCCTGCCTCTCTCTCTCCTCCTGCTCCTGCCTCTCCATCTCCTCCTGTCTCTCCCTCTCCTCCTGCTCTTGTCGTTCTCTCCTCTCCTGCTCCTGTCTCCTCCGTTGCCACTTCTTCTCAATCCTCTTCTGTCTCTCCCTCTCCTCCTGCTCTAGTCTGTCTCTCCTCTCCTGCCCCTGCCTCTTCTTCTCAATTATCTCCTGCCTCTCTCTCTCCTCCTGCTCCTGCCTCTCCATCTCCTCCTGATCTCGTCTATCTCTCCTCTCCTGCTCCTGTCTCTCCTTCTCTTCCTCCTGCTCTCTCTCTCTCTCGCTCTCCAACATTCTTACCTGTTGCTCCAACATCTTTTCCTCCTCTCTCTGCCTCTCCTCCTCCTCTTTTCTGTAGATCTCCTCCCTCCTCTTCTTGCTCTTGCGTCTCACTGACAGCCCCTGTTCCATTCTCCTTCCTTGCTCCTTCTTGCTCCTCTCCTGGATACTTACCGGTCTCTCCTCTCTCTCTCTCTCTATTCCAGCGGCGCCTTCAGTCTCTCCTCTTCGTTGGTGTTGCTCCTCGAACCGATGTGTCTTGACTCTGCTTGTTTCTGCTTTTCTCTCGCTTTAGTCGTCTGTAAGATCAAAACAGAACAATGTCAGAAACACTGTCAAAACACATTGAACTCAAACTTCACTCATATTTTCCTCAGAGTCCAGCACTAAGACTTCCTCCTCATCAGCGAGGTAAATGTCTGAGTTTATAAGATCATGTCAGCGCAGCTCTACAGTATCAAACAGGAAGGACATCGGCCAGGACAACTTCACACTCTGTCATCTTTGATAGAGCACCACTCATGGATGAAGATTCAATGTGCTTCACAGAAAACACTGATGACTACAAGAACATTCAAGAACTTTACAATGAGCAAACAGAAGATATCAAAATAACACAAAGAAATCTTTCATGTAACTGAGGTTGGTTAAAATAATCATTAAACATTCATTCAAAGTGAAACCTGAAATTAACCAGAATAGAAAAATATTTCGACAAGCAGAAATTTTTTCATTGATTATGAAAGAAAAAAAGGGGGCTGAACTTTAGGGAAGAACATTTGAGAAAATATCATGTATATGATTTAATGCAATGTAATGACCTGGCAGAAAAAATGCATTCAAAATAATCAACAAACTGTGCTGATTGTTGTAATTTACTAAGGTATATACAGCAGTGGTTTTATTCTATTTTGTTGTTGCTTAATGCACATCTAAGATCAGGCCAAAAGATCAAGACACACCATGTATGTATCATGAAAAGCAGCCTCTTCACGGCACTGTAACGAACCAACTGTGAAATTCATAGTAATTAACTGGCAGCAATTGACAAGTAAGTTATTGTAAAACAAAATTAGTGTTGTAGCTGTAGAACTGAACACAGTAATTAAAATTTACTGTATATTTTATGATAGTAGTATTTTTGTAACTGTAAAATATAACACTGTAAATTTTATTTATCGTTTTTTTTATATTACAGTAACATTGTTGTAACTGTAAAATTAAATAAAGTAACTATGCACAGTACCTTACTGTGTTTTATGTAACAGTACTGTTATTGTAACTGCAAATCAAAACACAATATTAACCATGTGTTTTTTACGGTAGGGTTTTTGTAATTGTGAACCAAAAAGACAGTAAATATTAACTGTATTTTTAATTTATGGTTGTTGTTTTGTTGTTTTTTTGCTGTAAACAGAAATTGCTACATACTGTATAATTGTTATTGTGATATTGTTTAACTGTAAAATAAAAATAATACTTTTTCAATTGTTGCATTTGTGATTACATCATTATTGTTTTAACTGTAAATAAAATAATAACAGTAATTTCAAAATGTTGTATTTTGGTTACAAAAATAGCATTTTAACTCTATACTAAAAATTGTATTACTGTCTTTTAAAGTTACAATATTAATATCGTAACTGTTCTTATGATTCATGTTATGATGTAACTTATTGATTAAATTGGGACAACAAAAGATACATTGTCCTAGCTACTTATTTTTTGTGCATAACCACAAAACAATGGATATAATTATCCATACACAACATAAGCAAAAAGTATGATCACCATCAAGCTTGTAAATCATATTACAATATAATTAGCCATAATATCCATAAAACAGTGGCAATAACATGTCAACAAAACACTATTTTTGTATAGGACATGCTGTAAACATTTCTGTACTCCAAGTACACAAAGACTCCTTAAAACAATGGATATAAATATCCAGAGACAACATAAACAAAACCAGATCACCATTACGTTTCTAGAACATGTTGTAAACATGTATAATATTATAATATTACTAACCACAATATCCATAAAAACAGTCAAAACAGTGGCAATAACATGTCAACAAAACACTATTTTTGTATAGGACATGCTGTAAACATTTCTGTACTCCAAGTACACAAAGACTCCTTAAAACAATGGATATAAATATCCAGAGACAACATAAACAAAACCAGATCACCATTACGTTTCTAGAACATGTTGTAAACACGTATAATATTATAATATTACTAACCACAATATCCATAAAAACAGTCAAAACAGTGGCAATAACATGTCAACAAAACACTATTTTTGAATAGGACATGCTGTAAACATTTCTGTACTCCAAGTACACAAAGACTCCTTGCCTCTTAGATCCACCACCCAGTCCATCAGTTCCATAGTGCTGTTCCACAGCAACATCCTGAAAATTAAACAATCATAGTGAATAAGAAATGTTTAAACAACCCATATTTGTGCAAGTATGCCAAAAGCAATGCTGTACTGCAGCTTTACCGCAGTATTTCCTTTAAAAAAACTTTAATTATAGTGCTGTGATCATAACACCAGGTTTACACTGGATGCTAAAGCGCCGTGAAGTGGCGCGCCCATGAAAATCATGCTCGAGCTGCAGCCCTCCCATTCACACCAGGGGGGTATTCCAGAAAGGAGGTTCAATAAACTCTGACTTTAACCCTGAACTCTGAGTTGACTTCCTCCGTGAAGTGAAACTCGGAGTTTTCAGTTCAAGAACAGCTGATCTGCGTTAGGTAAGTCGACCCTGAGTATATTAACTCTGAATTGAGCTAGTGCCTGACAACCAGTAGAAAGCCATAACCAATGGAGCTCTGATACTGTGATTCACCATGGCAACAGGGGAAAAAACAGGAAGCAGACAGATGCGGCCGTCTCTTCATTTTGAATTCAACATCACTTTCTTCTATATTAGTCTTTGAGGAGGTGGCTGGATGTTGTTCATTTTTTTATTTTATTTTAGGCTCACTATTTTATTTCATTCTATTTTATTTAGCCTAATTAAAAAAACACAAATGAAATATAAAACAGTCTTATGATGGCTCACCCACAAAGTATAAGTTTATTCAGTGGATATTCTAACTTGTAGTAGCTGTTTAACATGTCTCCTAACATCCTGCTGAGTAGATGAACGGTGGTCACGTCCACCTCCACCACGTCCCAGAGCAGCTGGTACTCGCATCATAACTAGGCAAAATAGCAGGCTGTCTCACGTTGCAGAACAGCGCTGCACAGAAGCTCCCAAATGAAAAAACATTATTGATTTCTGAATGAATGGATATGTCGCTTATGTTTTGGCATACTTTTGTTTTTTTTCTTTTTGACCTGGCCACACCAGGACTGTACAATGGTAGGGGAAACACTGGTTCAAATTGGCATCTAAATGACTTTTTAATATATATATAATTGAAAGTATGGTGGTTATGATCAGAACTAAAGTGAAAAAAAAGCAGAAAAAAATATAAGTGACATTTTTAGGCTGTTTTAGAAGGGGACAAAAATGTCCCTTTTCAGAAATTAGGGAGTATTTTAGCTACAGAATGAAAAATTTCATAGTATATGATGTGTGTTTGAAATTTGAAAATTAGTCAAAAAAATGCTCAACTGGACCAAATATGATGAGGATCACTATTTCCAGTTTGAAATGAGTGGAGAAAATGACAGAATGAAATGACAAAAATGTCCCCATCAGGTATGAGGGTGGAGACCCAGGGGGATATGTGTTTTAATTTCTTTGTTTTCTTTCCTTCCTTCCCTTCTTCCCTCCCTCCTTCCCCCCTCTTTTCTTCCTTCCCTTCTTCCCTCCCTCCTCCCCCTCTCTTTTCTTCCTTCCCTTCTTCCCTCCCTCCTTCCTTTCCTTCTCCATTCCTTCCCTTCTTCTCTCCACCCCCCTCTTTCCTTCCTTCCCTTCTTCCCTCCCTCCTTCCTTCCATTCTCCATTCCCCTTCTTCCCTCCACCCTCTCTTTCCTTCCTTCCCTTCTTCCCTCCCTCCTTCCTTTCCTTCTCCATTCCTTCCCTTCTTCCCTCCACCCCCTCTTTCCTTCCTTCCCTTCTTCCCTCCCTCCTTCCTTCCATTCTCCATTCCCCTTCTTCCCTCCACCCTCTCTTTCCTTCCTTCCCTTCTTCCCTCCCTCCTTCCTTTCCTTCTCCATTCCTTCCCTTCTTCCCTCCACCCCCTCTTTTCTTCCTTCCCTTCTTCCCTTCCTCCTTCCTTTCCTTCTCCATTCCCTCCCTTCTTCTCTCCACCCCTCTTTCCTTCCTTCCCTTCTTCCCTCCCTCCTTCCTTTCCTTCTCCATTCCTTCCCTTCTTCCCTCCCTCCCTCCCCCCCATTTTCTTCTTTTCCTTCTTCCCTCCCTCCTTCCTTCCCTTCTCCATTCCCCTTCTTCCCTCCTCCCCCCCTCTTTCCTTCCTTCCCTTCTTCCCTCCCTCCTCCCCCCCTTTTCTTCTTTTCCTTCTTCCCTCCCTCCGTCCTTCCCTTCTCCATTCCCCTTCTTCCCTCCTCCCCCCCCTCTTTCCTTCCTTCCCTTCTTCCCTCCCTCCTCCCCCCCCTTTTCTTCCTTCCCTTCTTCCCTCCCTCCTTCCTTCCCTTCTCCATTCCTTCCCTTCTTCCCTCCACCCCCCTCCTCTTTTCTTCTTTTCCTTCTTCCCTCCACCCCCCTCCTCTTTTCTTCTTTTCCTTCTTCCCTCCCTCCTTCCTTCTTTCCTGTCTTCAGGAGTGGACAAACTGGCAGTGATCACTAACTGCATTAACTACAGCACACTGCAGTTAATGCTTGTCTGTCAGCTGATAGTTTTAGTTCATAATGTCGAGGTTTTCAATATATAATATGTATCCAATTTATGCCTCAACATAATCCAATAAAGATTAATTTGATAAAGGGAATTTAATAAATGCTGACTATCTCTTCAGTGGAAAGTAGTTAAATATTATTTAGACTAAGATTTTAAACTAACTTTGACAATAAAAACCAAACCCATCTTCATAGATATAATGGCTAGTATCAGAACCTCACCTTAATCTAGCTGTTCTGCCAGTCAAATGCAGAGAAGGCATTCATGAAGGAAACCACGTGTGGATTTATATCAGATTTCTTTCGCTTCACAGTCCTGCCAGTTTTCCCGCTTGTCTGGACCTTGGCTGTGCACTTGATGGAATCTGGATTGATCCTGGCAAGGAACCTAATAGAAATGAAAATGGAAGTTAATTTATCTCTTGGCCAGTTTGATGAGCATATCATCTTAACAGAAGTCCTCTCAGGACAGATCAAGAAGTTTATAGAAATCAACCTGAAAGGATATGAACTTTAAGAGACAAATATTTTTTTTTCAAGGTGCCCCCTATCTGTTAAAACATAGAAATTTCTGGTTTTTTTACTTTTTTTTTTTTTTACTTATGCCATCTGAAATAGCATTTATTTGTAAAGTTAAACTGCCACAAGAGTTACCTGACTATATTCTCTGTGTATGTCCACTTAGTTTTATTTCCTCTCCAAATCTGCTTTTATTGAATGACAGGTTTACCTAGTGCAATGAGCCTTGGGGTGCTGGGGAGGACCAACTGTTCCTCTGCATCGGCAGGAGTTGTTGTCACCTATGAGTATTAGAATTTAGATTAACAAAAGCACAGAAAAGCACTTCACGCAATCATTACAGAAAGAATACCTACACAGTAAAAAGAGTGCTTTCCACTGTATAGAATCAGCTCAAACCGACTCCCCTTTTTAGTTTTACAATGGGCAAAAGTAGTAGCTAGTACCTGGTATCTTTTTGGTATAACCTCTGTTGTGGTTCAGAGAGAACAGAGGCGATGCCAAAAGAAGATGTGAGAACTCTGCAGACAACAGTACTTTCATTGTCTCATATTGCATAGAAGATCCTTAATGTCATTAACAAAGTTTTAAAATAGCCATTATAAATGTGTATTGAATCAATGTTGCAACTGTATCGTTTATTTCTCACTTAACATGTTAACAGTAATGATTTTTATTGGACCCTGGGGGTAAAATAGATAGTTTCCCCACCATTGTCATTGCTCTTTAAAGCTCTCCTAAGCAGAGTGGTGGACATCACTATGACATCATGCTACAGTAAAATGAAAGGGTACTATCTGCTTTGGATAATGAAACACACTACCAGAGTCTAGTATAGTAGTGAGTAGTGACAATCTTGTTCAATGAGAAAGTGACAACAGATAGCAATTAAATCATTTAAACATTTTGATTAGCAGTCCAATGCACATTCATCTGAGGAATCCAACAAGGCACCAACATGGTAAAGAAAAACAAAATTGTGAGTGGGTTGAAATACTGCAAGAGCCAAGTGTTCACAATAAAAAAAAGAACTATTTACAATAAGAGTTATTGAAGACCATTATGATAACTTACATCAGCAAGGATGAGAAGGGCATCCTCTGCTTCTTTGAAATGTGTCATCATCACCAGGAGTGCTGCAAGACCATCTGTGCCCTCTCGGTCTTCCTTCAAAGCATCTTTCAGAAGAGCTTTAACTTCATTGGTCCAACTCATCAGCTGACATCTGAAGTACTCCAGGAGCCTCTTCCCCTTTTTATCCATGTCGTCCTTCAGTCTGGTGTACAGGTCAACACCAGTCAGGGTGGTGAAGTGGGAAAGTAAGAACTTCCAAGACAGGAGAAATGGCCACCGTTTACTTATGTCCAGAATGCTGGTGGATGGGTCTGCATTGATGTCCTCTCGCTGTGTTAGATATGTGATTGTCATAAGCTCCTTTACCCTTCCTCTCTCAGCTGCCCTTAGCCCCTCTTGAGTAAATATATCCATCATTTCTTTCCTCTTTTCTTCAAGTGAATCAGCTGTTTCCCCCTCTGGGTACTCCTGTGGCTGCCAGTTAATACAACCATAACTGTCCATTCTAGCACATTTGGCAGGTGGTGGCGGCTGGTCATCATCACTTGTTTGTGACCTTCTGGGCCTCCTCAGGCGGGAGAGTGTGTTGTCTCTATTGACATATTCAACTCTGGTCTTCAGCCGCTGCAGTAAACTGAAGTATCCACATCCAATCTTTTCCCCCTCCTCAGTGTTATCTGAAAAGCTGCCAGGATACATCTGAGTTCTAGCTTTTGCTACTGTTGTGCAGTCTTTGCGTGTCGGGTTCAAGCAGTGTTCTCTCATGGAATCGACAATGACTTTAACCATGTGTCGGCGATCCCCTGCCTCTGGACGATTACCAGCATCAATGGCTCTTTTGAGAGAGGGCCTCATTTTGTCCCACTGCATCTGAAATCTTTCCACCCAATTGCTGTGTCCACGTGGACTGGTTAATTGACTGGTGGAAGGTTCATCTGAGAATGACCGAGAGGGGGAAGACACAGTACTAGGGGAAGAAACAAGTGAAGAGGTGGTCGACTGGGGACTTTTTGGATCTGCATAACAAATCCACATAAGCACAAAAAGGACAATAGTTAATAATGTCTCATTCCTACATTTTTCATCTTAATAGAACCATTATCATCAAGATACAATTGCAATGAACATTAACATGTAAAAGACACAGCTTACCACTTATGAAAGAATTAATCAATCTTCTGCACTGAATGGGTGACAGCAGATGACTGATGTCCGCCTCTTTAATAAACTGAAGATCATCTGGCCCTTCCACACCCAAGGTGGTTTCCAACTCGTGAACCACTGCTTCCACCTTCTCCCTCTGTAGCTGTGGTAGCACACTCTGTATAGCATGTTCAATGAAGTCCATGAAGTCTTTTACCTGTAACACACTGAATGGTGCAAGGCAATCAAGTTCAGACCAAACTGATTATATGTGGCCAAAGGATCATAGTCTGCTAGACTGTCCACAGACACACACTCATAATGAGCATTTAGACTGTTTTGTAGACAGTGTACACCAAGATCCAAAACACGCACTGACTGATACAGCTCAACGACAAAATGCACACATGCTTGATTAATCAGTATGAGCACAATTTTCCCAAACTTCATGGCAAAAGTTATTCTGCCACTTACCCATTTCCACCATATGGGTAGTCATTACTGTAACATGCATTACTTTTTGTTCTTTTAAAGCAATGGGTTAGATATTTCATTGTTGAAACAATATTAAGGAGCCTTACTGTTAGCAAAAATACTTTAGCCGAGTCAACATGTCTATCACAATTTTTGATGCTAGATAGCAAAATGTCACTCATTACTGTTATGCTTTTCTTTCATTACCATGTAATCTAGAGGCCTGTTATGGTAATGAAGTTAAAAGAACGGTAATGAGTATGAACAGTTTCTTTATTGACAATCCCATATATTACATTAAACAATTTTTTATAAAATGTAGTTTAGGCCAACATAAATTCCTTTGTATGAAAATCTAAGCAAAGTGAGGAAAGAAGGATGTGCAAAGAGCTCTGGTGCAGAAACACAGAACAACTCAGAACTTATTGTGAGGAACCAGATAAAGGACAGAGAGAGATAGGCCTAAATAACTACTCTCACTCTATGGAGGGCCTGAGCTTCTGTTGTTGCTAAGTCAAAAGGTTGTCAAAGCTCTCCTTTTGACAACAACTTTGTATAAGAATTATAATTATGTGGTCTTTTATCAGCTCTGCAGTGTGGTTTGCTGGTTTGGAAAGAGGCTTGTGTGTATGTTTAAGAATACATTTTGATGGCACAGTGACCATTTTTAACTTTGCAGTGCGGTTGGATCCACCTAATTCAATGTCTGTGATCAGACAGATCCACCAGTGCCAAACTCCAATCTACAACGATTGTGCTCGGCTCAAAGCGAGGCGGCTCAACCACTTAAACTTAAGACAAACTCAGTTCCAACAAATGCTGCACCATGAGACAGAAAAATGTTAAATTGAACTTCAAAAGGAAATGTATCCGCAATTCACAGTTTGTCCATCATCAACTAAAATAATGTTAGATATACAACTTAAACTTGTGTCTTATGATAACATATTGTCTTAAGTAGGGATGCAACGGTTACTGGTAAAATGGTAAACCACGGTAAAATTTCAGACGGTTAGTATGACCGTGTCCTGTTTAAATTACCGGTAAACCGAGTTTGATTACCACACTGTGTCAATAACTCACCGTGATGCTGCTCACTGCCTGGAAAAGCCAGAACTATGTGTCTGCTCCTCAGTAAAGCAGAGATTTTTCCCCTCGAGACAGACAAAGTCTGAAGTCTGGTCGAATTTTGGATTTTACAAAGATGCCGAGGGTCAACTGATTAAAGACGGTCACCCTGTCTAAAACACAAAACTGTTGCCGGCAGGTGAAAAAGATGTGCGTGATTAAAACTGCTGTAACTCCTCGAGTAAATGAGCTGACTGAGCCGGAGAGAGTGAGAGTGAGAAGATTCAGTGAGCCATACCTGAGTGAATTATAGGTGATTTATCAGTATTTTCTGTGTAAATAATGTATAAATGTTGTAAATAATAGCATTAGTATCATTCTGGAGTGTGTTCTTGACGTTCTTCTGACGTCTATTTGCCGTGTTTTGCGAATAGATCGTCTTTTTCCGTCATTGTTCGTGTTTTATGGATTTCATCAAAAAGTTAAAAAAATGCCTGGACATGGTCTGATATAACGAGCTGTAACATGGACACTAATGCTGTAGGCAGACAAAAATCTGTGAGTGTATGTAAAATAGGTTAAGTTTATTTTAGGTCATCTCAGAAACTTTCAACATGTTCATTTACAATTGTTTATGAAGAGAATCCTGTTTAGAGTTCAAATCTGTTTTTTTCTTTTCTTGTCATTACACACAGTTTAAGCATTTATACATAACATAATAATGACTAATACTTGCCAGAATTGTTTACTTTTATTTCTCAGGAAAAAAAGGGTAAAAAATTAACTAAAGGGACATTTCCTGACACATTTATTGACAAAAAAGACAAAAGACCTGTTATAATTGTAATATTAAAGGGGTTAAATGATTTCAAGTGTGTGCAAAAGTACTTTTTGAACATTTTGAGCACACTGCAACAATACCGCGATAATAATGATAACCATGATAATTTTGGTCACAATAACCGTGATATGAAATATTCATACCATTACATCCCTAGTCTTCAGGTCAAAATATTCACTGTTATCTAGTTGCTTAATGGTATGCTCAGAAGTAGCGTACCTACAATTTATTAATGCTTGTTCTTACCTATTTCCTCAAGACAAGATTCTGTTGCACATTGGCCATTCATAAACTTAAAGTTTCCCTTTGAAAGCCTCCTAACTATTGCCAACTGTTGAACATAAATTCTGATCTTAATTTATCAGTTTTGCTAAGTATGGTCCTTCTCAGGTCTTAATGCCAAAACAAACACTTTTTCTCTCTCAGTATCGTCAGGGTTTTATTTTATTTTGTTTTTAGAGAAAGTTGACTGAGTTCAAATTTAGGGAAAATCTCTTTAAGCTTTCTTGAGAGCAAAGGACTGACATACTGACCTTGACCTTTACTTTAAATATTGAATCAGTTTATCCTTTTAATGAAAATGGTTGTTGCTCTAAGTTCAAATGACATCCCTTTAAGAATATCTGAGATAGCACATACACGCAGAAAAATCTTGTCCCACAATTATGTAGGATAATGCCCCATTCATGGCATTAGGTGTGAACTATGTTGAATTTAGTGCTCACTACTGTAACATGGGTGTTCATTACTGAAATGCCTTTTTTTCATTACCAGAACATAAAATAGCGTATCCACACTGAAATCTAATGTTTGCAAGATTTCTGTAAATGTTAAGGTGCCGAATGGAAGCAGGAATTGACACAGCTGTGAATTTACAAACAGTACAGGTGTAAGACATTTTGAACGAGAAGTGCAGTTAACTCAAACTGGAAGAATGTGCAACTTTCTTTTCCAAAAAAGTCTTACATAAATGAGTAAACTAAGTTTGACTGACAAGTCACTTACATGCAGTGATGCACCGTGTGCTGCTCCACGCATTTCCGTTAACCGTCGTGTTGTCGTGTTGTTTCCACCAGTCCTCCTCCTCCTGCAGCAGACTGGAGATGGTTGCAGACTCCTCTACAATCCGGTGGGTTTGAGACAGAACAGAAGCCACAACCAATAATGTGTCTTTTCTGAAAAACAACACTCACTAATCCGTTTGCGCCAGTCGGTCTCTCTATCTGCTATGCTTGCCGCGCACCTGTAGGCTAGCATGTGAAACGCGCATGGGTAGTGATGACGTCATCCAGGTGGCTTCCCGGGCATGAGCAGCTGCACCAACCGTCGTCTGCATCCGCTCCCTGATCACCGTAGTTCCTCTAATAAGATGACTGCCGTATATGACAGCAGACTTTTCTTTAGTCTGTCCCAGGTTTGATACTGGAACATGCGGCCTATTTTTTTATTTACTCCTTTTAAACACTAATCATAGAGTAAAAGAAATAAAATAAAACATTAAAGATAGAAATCCACATAGAATAATCGTTTAAAAAAGCATACTGTAACTGCCTCTCATCATTATTCCATTTTAAGTTTTTGGTTGTCCATCTATTTTTTGTTGTTTACATGAATTTGCATTGAAGCGGAACTAATGTTGGCTAATAAGTTTCCACCCGGCATCAAAACAAATTAGAGCACCTCAGAAGATAGCGCCACAGAAGAGCAGCAGGTTCGTTTAAGCCCACATAAGTTTTAAGAATTAAAAGGAAGAAAGAAGAACAGAAGACAATCCAATATTAAGCCCCCTTTAATTACAAGCAGCCTACGAGGTACGTTTGTATCTTCGTTTCTGTGATTCTGTCGTGATTTATACTTCCTGGCTTAAGTGAATGAACTGCTCTGCATTACGCGCCTAAATTACTGTGCATTTAGAACGCTAATGTCTCTTAGTGTAAGTGTTTTCTATGCCGTTTCTATATGAATGGGTAATGAAATTCATAATATTAACTGAAATTGGTACATTATTTCATGTTGTTTGTATTGTGCATATGAATTTATGTTGTATAGCTTGGAGGCTACATTGAGATGACAACCATTTATTGTTTATTTGTTTTCACTTTCTCTACCCAGTTCTCACGGGTTTGGCCTGAGAATAAAGTACCCCGTTTTATAATCAAGATCTCGTAACTCTTGCTGTTATTGGAGGGAGCTACACATACAGTACAATATAACAACTCTTTTGGATAATTTTATTTGTATAAATTATAAATTTGATTAATTTGAATTTAATTAATATGATATACATTTATGAATTTTATTTTCCCGATGATGTATGAATGACCCTTTATTGCCCCTAAGGTTATTTGTCTTGCACAGAGAGCATAAATAAACAAACTACATAGTACAACAACAACCACACAAGACAAGACAGCACATAATAACATTTAACAGTTAGTCAAGAATAAAATCTTAAACTGCAGCTATAATAATAATAAATTAGTAGATAAAAAGATCACTAGTGCTCTTAAAAGTGCAGTGTGCCAAGTTTATGTTGTGAGATCAAAGTTTATTTAGCAGCTGGATGCTCAGTGGTATAAAGGATGTGATGCCTCTTTTAGTCCTCATTCTGGGCATCCTGTACCTGCGCTCTGAGTTTAGGAGTTCAAACTGCATTCCCAAAATGCATTTCACTCCAACTGAGAATGGCAGCTGTAAAGCAGCCAAAAGCTGTTTTAATTCCCTGAATACATCACTTAAAGTTTTAATATGTTTTCATGCAAGAAAGTAACCGTTTAGATACTCAGTATACGGTTAGTTCATCTAAATGACGCCTATTTGGAAGTTTGCTCCAACATTTTGGGAGAAGTGGAACTCCACATGCAGGACCAGCTGACTGGCAGCAGCGGTCTCAGAGGTGTGAGAGCTCAGGGTGGGGGAGGTGGATGGTCACGGTGGGGACGCTAAAAGTCAGGATCTGTGTTAACGTTATATCAGTTGGCCTACTACTGAGACTTGGTGGAAGAACGATACAAATTATCTGCGTAAGTGGAAATGTAATCAACTGAAATATAGTTAAAAGGTTAAAATAAAGTGAATAATACCCTTAAGTATTAATGATTCTTATTTTTACATTTATATCATGGTTTTAAAAAGAGAAAAAAAGTGTTGTAGGAGATGTATTTTTTGGCATCTGCCTGAAAGTTTGCACAATCATTCCCCCCCCCACCTCCCCGATACACATGCTCGAATTTCAGCCTGCTACGTCAAACGTTTGGGAGTTATTAATTTTCCCACTATTTTTCAAATTAAAATTTCAAAAAACTTCATTTTGCCTGCCACACAGCAACCTTTGACCCAACAGACCCCAAACTTGGGTCAGATGATCCCCAGGGGTTGCTGAACAATAATCCAGTGGAATAATAACCCAAATCCCAGTGGTTTTTTAATTGCCCATTTGAAATCCAAAAAAATCCGAAGCTCTCAGACTTATGGCCCTTCAGACCCTCTGAGTCAGAAAAGCCTGTATGGACAAAACATATTTTCAAAAGTCGCACGGGTCTGAATTTCTAATTTGTCATTAGGGGCCCAAGTCGAGTGCGTAGACATGTGTCCCAATCAGGCCCCTACTTTTTGACAGACGGGGCTTCAAAACTTTGCCTATGGACTTGTGACGAGGCCCCTATCGATCACCCCATGACCCAACTCTGCAGGACCTTTGGATGGACCAAGTAGCCCCCTGGGGGTCCTATCGCAACAGGACCAAAATATTCTGGTAGAGGACCCTGGAAAAGCAACATACTCAGATTTCATGTTTATAGCTCAAACTTTAATGTCATAACTCACCAACATCATACATGTCACTCAGCCTGTAGCCTCTCTCCCTTGTTTGTCCTTTTCTAACCCAAAACCTGTCCTGTAATCCAATGGTTCTCTCTGCTGCTCACAGTTAGGTATTGCATTACATATCAGCACAGCTTTCAGCTCTCAGGCCTGGACCAGCACAGAGTGAAGCTGCAACAGGCTCAGACTGCCAGGGGATTTGGACACTGAGCTGCTCCCTCTCTGTCTCTCTAACACTCTCTCTCCGTCCTCTCTCTATATATCAAACATTTTATTTAGATTAAAATGTCATCTTGATAACTTTGATGAATTAGATAGTAAAACTCAAAGGGGGCGTTAAACACTCAAGGTTTTTTCCAGAAGTTAACTGTAAATGATTTCAGTGGGGAGTGTGAGCTGTACAGGCTGATTTTGCGTCTGTCATAAATCACTCTGTTAAGTTTCTTTTTTCACCAGCCGCCGTGGCAGGTAGACAAATTCACCTACCACTGCACAGAAACATTTGGCAGGTGTCTGGAGCTCATCTCATACCTGAGGGGGTCTGTGATGAGCTGGAATAATATAAAGAGCTGCCTGATACATTAAGAATGAAATTAAAATATTCACTTAAAACCTTATAGAAGTGAATCACAGCAGAGTTCAACATTTCATTTGTTTTTCTAATTCCCTTCAACTAAAAGTGTTTATTTGAACTTTAAAACTCAATGAAATCATAATCAGCCTCATCTTAGTCCATATTTATTATAGAGTGGAAATTTTTTTCTCCTGTTTAATTCTGTTATTAAATAATAAAGTCAGATAGTGGGGGTCAGGGGGAAACATGTTTAACATCTTTAACACAAAAATAAACCAGCAGAAGCTTTGAGTTTGATTATTGTTCTGATTTACATATTTCTTACAAATATAAACTCTAATGTTATTGTTCATGACACACTGAATAAAAGGATATGAGGCACAATAACTAAAAATCTTGTTATCATAAAAAGTGGTGTTAGTCGTTTGTGGAGCCATCAGTCTGTCTGTCTGTCTGTCAGTCTGTCTGTCCCAATGATCGGAGACTCTGTAAAATCCAAACCTGGTTTAATCCTGTGAACTAAACCTAAACTCTAGCCCTGATCCCTGCTGTCAGTAAAGTCCTGATAGTTTTAGCTGAGTTCCTGTTAAACTGGAGAATACTCGAGTACAGTATCGTTACCATGTGGGCGAGGTTTACTTTCATTTCCTCTGACTCTGCCACACAGTTGATTTTCTCCAGATGAAGGTAAAGTAACTCCTTTAAACTGCTGTTTTGGCTCAAATAGTCTCTTTTCATTTGCCTTTGGGCTTCTGCAGCCTACAATTATACAGTACATTACAGTTGCTGTGTGTGAAACCCCACTTGTTGAAATGTACAAAGAATGTATTGTTAAGAATGAAATGTCAACAACAATGACACAAGGAATAATTAGTCTAATACAGTACCTCAACCAAACAAAGACCCTTTCTCAATAGATAATTGGAGAACAATCACCCTTCACTATAAATCATTTGCACTTGCATATGCTAGACGTTTAGACATTTTTTTTGAATGAGATAATAAATGAAACCCAAACAGGCTTCATGGCCAATCACCACATTAGTAACATAAGACTGATTTTTGATTTACTTGATTATTCAGTTTATGTGGAGTCGCAGGTGGTCATTGTATTTCTTGACTTTTATAAAGCGTTGATACAGTGAAACATCCATTTATATATGAAGCTCTGGAGTTGTTTGGTTTTGGGGAACACTTTAACTCCATAGTGAAAATGTTGTACACAGACATCAACAGTAATGTAATGATTTATCCCAGTAGCCTACCTCCAAAAGATTTCCTGTTAATAGATCTGTACATCAAGGCTGTCCAATGTCTCCCTTTTTATTTTTTATTGTCGTAGAGTTACTTTCAATATAAATGGTTTATCTATTTTCCCAAAAGAACTTCGATATCATGCAGCTGGCAGATGACACCGTTTTACTTCTCAAAGATAAACACCAAATTGGACCATCAATACAACTGATTTATACTTTTTAAAGGCTTCTGGGTTACATCTTAATATAGGGAAATGTGAAATTTTAAGCATAGCTGACATAGAGGATGAATACATTTGAAACATTCCAGTTAAAGAAAGCTGTCAAATATTTGGGCATCGATGTAACTAAAGATGCTAACCAGGCAGCAGCTTCACTTCCTTCCAAGGCTTAAAAAGACAAAAAACATTTTGAATGTGTGGCTTCAACGTGACCTATCTATTGTTGACAGAATTCTTTTAACCAGAGCAGAAGGTATTTCTAGGCTTGTTTACCCCGCCCTTTCACTGTATGTTCCAGATTCAACATGTAAGGAAGTTAACAACACACTCACAAACTTTGCTTGGAAAAACAGACACCACCACTTAAAAAAAAAGATATTCTGTCAGAACCCAGAAAAGAGAGAGGTTTTAAATGATTACATTTTATTGACTTAAATAATTCATTGGATTAAGAAATGTCTCAAAGCACCACATTCCACCTGGTACTTTATCCCAAACAGTATCTTTAAAGGAATAGGTGGTCTTCTTTTCTTCTTACATGTAATTACAACATCACCAAATTACCAATTAGGTTATCCAAATTTTATTAACAGGGCTTTATTGCTTGAAAATTATGTTATAATTTCTCCCTTCACAAAACATACAGAACAATGGAGATATTACTAGTGGGAAGAAACCTTTTTCCAAGCAAAATTGGATTAATAAAGGTATGATATATACAGGTGAGCTCTTTGACAATAATGGTTTATCGCTCAGTTATAAGAGATTCCTTCATCTTAAGTCTTTTCCTGTAACAAGCAGATAATTTAATTCTGTGATAAAAAACTATCCCTAATGTAGCCCAGGTGTTCCGGGCAGACCTTAAAAATCTATCAAAATGTTTTGTTTTTATTATTATTATTAATACAGATAAAAAGCATTAAAAAGTCTTAAAAGTCATTAAAAGATGATAAGAAAACCAGTTAAAAGAGTTTTAAAAGAAGTTAAAAACATTAAAAGTCATGGTTTATATATTTTTTCAAGATAAAAACTGTTTAAAAAGAGTTAAAGTTAAAAAAAAAGACCGTTTTTAGAATAAATACTCTGGTTATGTCATGAGCACCGCGCCCCCTGCTGGCGTAACTTAGTAAAGAGGATGAGTGCGCATCTCTTCGGTTTCACTTTTCCTGAGGAGCTTGATGAGAGAGCGTGTGCTGGATTCTCCGACAGAAAAGACCATTTTAGAAAGATTTTAAGACTATAAAAGTGATAAACTGTTTATTTCAGTCAGAAAAACCTTTAGCAACAACTGCAGATTAAGAAAGACGCTTGAAGGAGGGAAAATCTACGCCTCACGGAGGAGTTCTTTGAGTGTCGTGGTTATCCTGTGATTTTCCCGGTGAGTGAGCTAAACTAGCAAACCTGCATGGTAGCATTGACAGTGTGTTAGTTTCATAGTTGATTTTAGCTTGAATATATTTAACAAAAACCAGTCGGTAAGAGCTAAAACCTTGATTTTATTCGGAGAGGATAATAAACCACTGGTTAGCCATTTTATTTTGTCGAGTTAAAGTATCCAGAGAGTGCAGATATAAGGGTGAGCTAACTAAGCCAACTAGCTTTAATTCATGATGTTAAATGATATTAACATGATACAAATGGTTGTAAATGTGTTAAAATTGAGCTCAACTGTTTAAAAAAGAAATGTTAAAGCAGGTTATAATTCTTTGTTGTGTATAATTATTTTTGTGAATTGAGTTGAATTTTGTAAACTGAATATGATTGTTAACTTTGTAAAGAAAAAGGATTTATTGTAGTGGTGGGCGATACTGAAAGATTTGGTATCGATCCGATACCGATCCGATACCAGTCAGTATTGCCGATACCGATGCTGATACCGATACTTATGGCGCTCCTTTCACGCTGCTCCGTCCTTTTGTTTGGATTATTAATTAGTTAATTATTAGTTAATAGTAATCCATCCAGAACAGTTTACAGGTAAAATAATTTATTAACATAATACAAGTAGAAAACAAAAATATAATAATAAAGCAAAATTGCTGCCCTTCAGTGCTCTTCTTTTCTTAAATAAACAAAGTGTAAATTATCACTGCACAACAAATATTACAAATAAATTCTTGTTTTTTTCAAGTAGAATACAAAAAGAAATACAAAAATAAAGCAAAATTGCTGCCTTTCAGTTCTCTTCTTTTCTGGCTTTGAAAAAAGAAATAAAAAAAAACATTTGTAAAAATACAGTAAATATAGTGTAAATAACTAAACAACCCCCCAAAGCCTTGAGTTCAGAGAAATATTACCAGGGGCCCCCCTGTGGGCCCTGTGCATTTTTAGTTAGAGGTTCTTGTTCAGGAACAGTATCATGTTCACATTTTTTGGTTTTATTGCAGATCGCCTGTGACTTATTAATTCGCCTGCCTTGGAAAAGATCCTGGCACAGATGTTACAACCACTCCCAGGTTTTTCCTGGCAAGTTTGCTTGGACAGGGGAATGCTGCTGCATTGTTTTTCCACCAAAGTAGTGGATCCTGATCCCGAGCAATTGACCTCTCTTCTCTTCTTCACATTTGGATTAGGGCATCAGTGCCAGTTGTCTGATACTGCTGAGATGCCAAGACTTGAGAGTCACATTCAGCCCATATCCCACCTTTTGCTGCAGGCGGGGATGCAGCAGCCCCTGCAGATGAGCTTGAAGTAGCTGCAGGAGCTGGGGCAGAGCTGGTGGCAGAGCTTGATGAAGGGGCTGAGGACTGACTCACTGACTGCATTTCTGTGAGAAGTTTTTTCTAATGATATCTCCCTGGTTGCTTCCTCAAAAGGTCTCAGTGCATTTATGGAGAGACTGATCACAGACCATTCCTCCTCACTTAAGCAAAGTGAGCTCTTTCCAAGGAGGCAGAGGACTGTGGTAACTGCCTCCTTTTGCTCAGACAGTCTCTCCCACATATAGGAAACAGAGTTCCACCTTGTCTCAACTGCTTGGATGAGTTTGTGTTCCGGTAACTTATGCTGCTTCTGAACGTCTTTAGGTTTGTCTGCAGCTTTAGTGCTATGAAGAAAGCAACAACAGCACTGCTTTTCTGTTGAATCTGAAGAATGTCAGGGTGAGCCTTGAGAGAGTCTTTTACCACCAAATTTAATGTGTGTGCAAAGCATGGATAGTGTGTCCAACCTGCTTTGTGCACAGCCACGCTAACACAACCATGTTAGCGCCATTATCTGTGATAACAGCCAGGATCTTGTTTGTTTTGCTCCATTCTTCTGCAATTCTGGTCAACTGCAAGCAAATATTGTCTGCGGTGTGTTGTCCTGGACAGGGCATGTTTCTAGCACATATGTCAGCATGTGCCAGTGCTCGTCTATGGTGTGGCATGAGACTGTTAAATATGCCTCTGTGGCTCTTGATGTCCACATGTCAGTGGTAAGGACAACACGGTCCACACCACTCAATGCCTTTCTTACTTTAATGCAGCAGTCTTCATAAAGAGCTGGTAGTTCCTCTCCATTATAGTCTTCCTATTTGGAATCTTGTACCGTGGGTCAAGTGTCCTCACAAAATTCCAGAAGCCGTCATCTTCCACCACGGAAAGAGGTTGCAGGTCCTTTACAACCATTTACAACCAATGTCCAGTGCTCTTGAGGAATCAGCTAAATGAAAAGAAAAGAAAAGAAAAGAAAAGAAAAGATTAGATAAGATAAGATAAGACAAGATAAGATAAGATATTCCTTTATTAGTCCCACAGGGGGAAATTCCAAATATACAGCAACAGCAGGATACAAGAGAAATACAGAAAGAAGCATTATAAATGAAAAATAAGGTAATTACAAATCAAATACAGTAAAGTAATATAAATAAAAATAAAAAAGTATATAGTATTTAGTAAGTGGTATATTTACAGTCCTTATGTACATGTTTGTTATTTTACAGATGGTTATGTACATGTTGATATTTAACAGGTGGAGATTTGAGACTTCATAAATATAAATATGATGGTTATGTACACGTTTGGTATTTTCCAGGTGGTGATTTGAGATATTATAAAAATAAATATGGTGGTACATGTTAGGTATTTTACATTGAAACATTAAGACAATTAAGTCTATAGCACATCAACTTGTAGTTTAAATATAGTAATCATACAGTATCCTTTTCATAATTAACACAAATATATGTAATTATATCCAATATAATATTATATTCAGTGTATTCATTTAAATAACACGTTTCAATGGGATAAATGTATTATTTCAAGGTCTTGGCATACTTTATTCTTTATTGAGATGGCTAAAGTAACAAATTACAAGTTGCACTTAAAAATATGTATTAACCAATGTTGAAGATGACCAAAATATTACTTTCACCACTATTATCTACCTGGATATTCTCTGCCAAACTGTAAGGCCTCTGTTAATGACCGCTGCCTCTGGGTTGGTGGTGTGGGTCTGTCAGGACCAGGGGGTGGGGGGTTTCTCTCCTCTCTCCGTTTCTGAAGCTCCTTTGCATGGTTTTTCATGTGCTTGTATAAATCGGTTGTATTGCCACTGTATTTTACAGCCTGTTCACAAGCTAAACACTTTGCTGTTGTATCATTAGTGACTTGAAAATAAAGCCACACAGCGCTCCTCTTTCTCTCCTCCATTCTGCTGCTCCGTCTCTCATCTGTGTGAGTTGTGGCCGGCAGCTCTTCTTCCTTGTTTCATGTGACATTAAAGCATAAGACGGGGGAGGAGAGCAGAGTGTGCCTGCCTGACTGTGCTCCGCGCTGTGACAGTAGCAGCACTCAAAAGCAGCGACACACAGAAACTGACAGACAGGTCGCCTCCGCAGCAGCACGGACAGGACAGGAACTAAAGTATCGATACCATTACACTGATATCAATCAATATCAATACCAACGTTGGATCGATAGATCGATATTTTTGGGTCGATCCACCCACTAACTTATTGGTAAAAATGGACAATTTAAGTGACTTTCTGCACATCTTGTGCAGGCTGGTTTTTGTTTGATAAGGAAATATTCAGATCATTCGAGGATTGAGTCCCGGCCACTCTCCTGCCTTGGTCTTCATCTCCATTTATCTCCTCGGTCCACATCTGCATCCCGGCCCCTGGTCATCATCATCTCTTCTCATCTCATCCCTTGCGCTCCCTCTACCATCATCAGCAGCCCTCAGGATTTACAGTCATCGGAGTAATGGTTGGGTAACTCAAAGAAAACCATAGACTGAGTCAAAAACAAAGGAATAAGGAACATTTATTTTGGTTTAATCTTATTTGTTTTATTTTTTGTTTGAAAGAAGTTTTTTCAAATGATTTACTATTTTTTTTGTTTATATTGTTGAAAGGAGCTGAGAATATTTGTTATTTTTAAACAAAGGGTAACAGTGATGAATGTACAAAGAGTGTTTGATAATTGAACAAAACAAACAAACTAAAAAGGAGAAAGGATCAAACATAATACAGTGACAAAAAGCCAAAATCAGTGTTGGTGTGAGTTCTTTCAAGGGAGGCTTAAGTATAATCTAATGCTTCACTACTGACCTGACTGCCAATACTCCTCATAGAACCTAGAACTTAGATCCGCCCATTAAGGCCCTGTTTACACGGAGACGCTCTCACCTGAAACGCAAAGGTTTTTCCTTTGCGTCTTCAAAAACGATCTGCGTTCAGACGGAGACTCGAGAACGACTGAAAACGCTGTAGCGTGCATGACAGTCCAGTAGATGGCGATGTAGGCTTGCAGAGAAACAGCACTGTTACAACACACGTACGAAGAAGAAAAACTTTTCACAAACAACAATGGCGAGTGGACGCATGAAGACGCAGGAGTTTCTTGTCTGGACAACAAATCTGTTGGGACAACAAATCTGTCTGCATAGTTTTGTCTGGATAACAAACCGAGCACAGGAAGCAGCACACATGTTACTCGGTAGACGGCCGAAGCTGTTGTTGTTCCTGGTATGCGCGCGCAGCCTTCATGTGAAAGAGTACTGCGCATGCGTAGACGTCAGCGTTTCCCCCTGAAACGCTGAATCCTGTTTACATGGAGCCGGGTGGCGATGCGTTTTGAAAACTCTCCACCTTGGACCCTGGTTTCAAAAGTTTGCGGATTCAGGCGCTCCAGGCACCATTCTCATGTAAACGGGAGGCTAAAACGCAATGAAAACTCTTCGGATTGGGCCTAAAACGGAGCCGTGTAAACACCACCTAAGTCTCAGTCTGAGCGCCTGAGGTGGGTTACACTAACATTCTTATTCTTCTAATGAAAAGTTATTTGCAATTTCAAGAAATATTAAGGATAAATCCCCTTTTGATGATGAATGGCACTGATGTCAGAGACATGAAATGTAAAAATGAATATGTATTTAACTTTTGGGAACATCTTTGAAGGTATTGTTTGCCAAAGGGCGTGGTTGTTACCATTTAAATTCTGTATTAACAACAAAGTTAAAGAATTGGTTAAGGTTTTGCACAATATATATTGAACAAATTTACATCTCTCCAAATGTTTAGACACTGAAAACCACTGTACATTTTGTAAAGATGAACCAGAATCATCAACACATTTATTTTACCACTGTAAACATTTTTAGTTAAGTTCTTTGACCTGTTTGAAATAATATATGTTGTGCAAAACAAACATAATGTATAATTTGAATGCAAAAATATCATCACTTACATTATTCATGACAATGACCAGGTTGAATTTATCACAGACTTGTTGATCTTGTTTGGAAAAATTTAGTCTGCACAAAAGTAGGTTAACCAAAGTCGCACCCTGCTACATTTGTTTTTATGTGAATTTAAAAATTAAAATAAAATCCTTAAGATGTACAATCTCTATAAAAAGTGAAAAAAACTACTAAATTATATGATAAATGGTCTAAAGGGGATTCTGCCAACACAAAGAAAAACTTTATATGAGGGGAATATAAATATAAATACTTCAATTAGAAAGGTAATAGGATAATCAAATATATCATTGTGGTTCCAACAATGTGACAATAAAAACTGAGAACTGCACGGTCAGTCTTTAACTCTGTGGAGAGAACAATACAGTGATAACTTTTATTTTTGATATTAAAACATTAAACAGGAGCTTTCATGAATTCTTTGATGGACTCTTTCCCTCAGTCTTTGGTGCGTGTACTTCCTGTTTTGAAAATCTGCACAGCGTCTGATTCCTCTCTTGACGTCGTCTCTCTCTTGTAAGCGTGTCCCTCTCTCTCCTGCTCTCTAACTCGTCCTGCATTGTTATCAAAGTTAACGTTGGCCTGAGACGGTCCACACCTCCCACACTCACTCACTGTCCCCTGTGTGATGGGAGTGTGTCTGGCTGTATGGGGGACGGAGGAGCAGGGGTGACCCAGTGGGACGGGCTGGTGGACTCTGGATTCTTCAACAGGACAAACTATGGTGCTGAGCTTTTCTGGAGCTGGGAGAGAAACAGGAGACGTTCATGCTGGAACAAGTCCTGAAAAACAACCGGTTACTGGTTAAGATTTACAAACTACTCCTGAAAAAAGAAGCCCAAGTTACTTATAATAAGCAGACCTGGCAACGATGGGACTGGACTACCAAAGTTAGCATAGCTCCGTGAGGCATGCATGGGCTGTGGAGAGAATGATAGCAGGGGAGGTTCATACTCAAAAAACAGCACACAGCCTAATGCCTCTCTCATACACTTCACTCCTCAGACACTTTATTACAAACCCCAGTTCCAGAGAAGTTGGGACATTGTGTCAAAGGTAAAGATGAGGACCTGTAATTCCTTACTGACCTTAATTCAACTGAATAAACTACAAAGCCAAGATATTTAATAGTCAAACTGATAAATTTTATTGTTTTGTTGCAAATATTCACTCATTCTGAATCTGATGCCTGCAGCACATTCCAAAAAAGCTGGGACGGGGCTTGTTTACCTCTGTGATACATCACCTTTCCCTCTAGAAGTGCTTGTGAACTGAGGACACGACTGTTGAAGATTTGTAGGTAGAATTCTTTCTCATTCTTGCTTGCTGTGTGACATCAGTTGCTCAACTCTGTTGTCAAACCTGCGTGGCTTTGCATGGTGGAGTTTGACCTTGACCTTGTAGATGTAGAGATGGACTGTGTTAACTGAGCCCACCTGGTGATATTCTTGACAGAATGATACTGGTTTATAATGCAGTGCTCCCTGAGAGATCAGAGGTCATGGGCATAAAATTTAGAATTTTCAGCCTTGACTCTTACATGCAGAGATTTCTCTGGACCCTCTGAATTTTTTCAGCTGTAGATGAGGAAATCCTTGAATTATTTGCAGTTGTACGTTCTGAACTGTTGGACTATTTGCTCACACAGTTGTTCACAAAGTGTTGAGCCTCGTCCATCCTTGCTTGGGAATGACTGAGCCTTTCAGGGATGTTTCCTTTATACCCAATAATGACACTCACCTGTTTCCACTTAACCTGTTCACCTGTGAGATGCTCCAGAGGGGTGTTTTTTTTATCCTTCCTTAACCTCCTGGGCCTCATTTATAAAGCTTGCTTACGCTCAAAATGGGCCTTGAAAGTGGCGTAAGTCACTTCCCACACAAAGGTTGTGATTTATAAAAATAAACTTGGCAGCAGAATGTGCGCATCGGTACGTCAGCTTTGATGCTGGAGATGTGGGAAAATGTGGGAAACTGGCAGCACGGGTGGTGAGGGGCTGAAGTGAAGCCAAATTCATCTCATACATGTAATGTCTGCACACATCAGATTATAGATCATTAACACCCGAGTCTGCGGTGTTATAGACATTTTCACTTACTACTGTATGCAATGTTCATACATCATACTTCATCTAAATGATATAGAGCGGTGGATAGCACTGATTGATTAGTATTAGCTGTGATGAGGTGTGTAACAAACAGCCTAAATGCTGAATAAGCATACAAATAGCGCAGTGACACTCGTGCGTAATGCTGCACAATGGATGCGCTGGCACTGCTGAAGATGACACAGACTGTGGATCAGGATGGAGAGAGTTTTTAGGGACCATGAAGAATTCCTGGCCCATAATGATGACTGGCCAATAAGATGATTTAGATTTCCCAGCGCAGTGCTCTTGGATCTATGCACTGAACTGGTCCCAGTGTTAGACAAAACCACATGCTGGAACCAGCCATCCCAGTGTGTATACAAGTGCAGACCACTCTGGGGTTTCTGGGAAACGGCTCCTTCCAGCGGGAATAAGCCGACAGGTGTGTGTTTGATATGATTAACAATATATAATGTTAGATTTTCTGTCTAAAGCCTCTTTTGGGTATGACATAATACAGTCAAATTTTGTTAGTCATTTTAAGATGAAATGTAAGAAGTATCATTGCAAATGACCAAGAGTTTAAACATTATATATCATGTCTACACAATAAACCACATATAATATGTGTCCAAGAAACCTGGTTGAAATCAGAATGGGATTTTGTTTTAAATGGAAATTCTGCAGTTAGAAATGACAGGAAGGATGGTAAAGGTGGAGGTGTGATGACATTTGTACGGCGTGGGGTAACATATGGTGTAATTAGTATAGGGAAAGACTATGAATCAATAGCATCAGGATTTGGTCAGGCAAGGAGGAGCTCACAATCATTAACTGCTATAATCCAAATAAAAGGATAGATCATAATACACTAAATTCTATTGGGGTCAAACACATGGGAAAATGGTATGGTGTGGGGATTTTGACGCACATAGCACACTATGAGGAAGTAGGAGCACTGACACAAATGATGCTATTATAGAGAGTTTCATTGATGAAAAAAGACTGATTTGTTTAAATGATGGCACAGGGACTAGATACAACAGTGTTCAGAACACAGATAGAGCAGTTGACTTAACACTGAGCTCTAGTGAAATAGCAGCTACTGCAACATGGACGTCATCAAAAGGACCTCAATTGGTAGTGACCATTATCCTATCAAGATTAAATTAGGAATAGAAGTTCAACAGGAAGGGTTGCAGAGGATACCAAAATGGAAGTTTGATAAAAGCAATTGGGCCAAGTTTCAAATATGAAGCAAAAGCAGATGTGAGGAAGTAGATCGAGAAGAAATGAGAGATTTGACAGCAGAGGAGACAATCCCGAAAGCTAAAGAGAACAGGGATGAAACAAAAAGCATACCATGGTGTAGTCGAGCAATAAAAAACAGTAACAGAGCTTTTAGGCAATTGAAGAAACACCACTCAAAACAAAAAAAGCAAAAACAAAATGAGTACACTGGAGACAGTATTGCAGTACTTTAGGTAGAGATACAGACCTGGCACATGTCTGGGGAATGATTAAGAGAGTGAGTGGTGTGAAAAAGAAATGTGAAATACCAAGACTGCACCAAAATAATAAGATAGCAGTAAGTAATAAAGACAAGGCAGAGCTTCTGGCAAAACATTAATTAAGAGTCATAGTTCAGAAAAGTTATTGGAAACAGTTAAACAAGATGGAGACAGAACACTTTCAACAGACCCAAGTGTAACAGCCAGAAGAACAGTGCAGGGGACTGTTCAGACCTACCTTTTAGCTTATTAGAGTTAAAAAGAGCCATAAATAAATCAAGGCTAACTTCTCGCATGGATGACAGTTCACTGGAAATTGTGTTAGAGTTGTTTAATTTAATTTGGGAAGCAGGGAGTGCACCATCAGCATGGAAACAGTCCATCATTGTACCAATCTTAAAACCTGGTAAAAATCCCTTAGACCCTGCAAGCTACCGGCCAATAGCTTCAACATCGCAATATGGGGAAAGCAATGGAATGAATGATTACTGAATGGCTGAATTATATTCTAGAAACCAAACATATCTTTTCATCTTATCAAAGTGGGTCCAGGAAGGGGAGAAACACTATGGACTCTGTTTAATGTCTAGAGTCAGAAATAAGGAAAGCTCAGACAATGAGGAAGCAGTTGTTGCTGTCTTTTTGATGTGGAAAAAGCATATTACAGGCTGTGGAAAGAAGGACTTCTCATTAAGTTAAAAAAAAATTAGGTATTGGGGTAAGCTGTATAACTGGGTACTGGATTTTTTGTTTGGAAGAACTATTGAAGTAAGAGTGGGAGCAGAATTTTCAGAAGTGTATATGGTGGAGAATGGAGCCCCACAGGGAAGTGTATGTAGCCCGTAATATTATTTAATATTATGATAAATGATATATTTGATGAAGCTGAACAAGATTTAGGAAAATCTCTGTATGCAGATGATGGGGCCCTGTGGTGTAGGGGCAGGAATCTAAAGTACATTAAAAGAAATTACAGGCTGCATTACTGAAAGTTGAGCAATGAGCAAATAGATGGGGATTTATAATATCAAAAACAAAATCACAAGTCATGTGTTTTCTAAGCAGTACAAAGAACTTTCACTAAAACTGTACGACCAGACACTGGAACAAGTGAGTGAGTTCAAGTTCCTTGGAGTCATATTTGATGAAAAGCTGACTTGGAAAAAACAAAGACCAAGTGTTAAAAGATCAACAACCTAATGTGCTGTGTGGCAGGACAGGATTGGGGAGCAACAAGGAAAGCATTGCAGAATATTTACTGAGCTCTCATGAGATCAAGCCTTGATTATGGTAGTGTAGCATACACCTTAGGAGGCCAAAAGGTCATTACAATCAGACCCTTGTCCTGGCATGCTCCCCGAGGGTCTGTAAACGGTGTTCGGAGAAAAGGCTGGCAGGTACACTCTGTCCCTCAGCAACACACCAGAGAATTGACCTGTGAAAACAAAATGTCCTCATCATAACCTCACAGAGTGACATTCTTGACATTCAGTGGGATTAATGTAGAGGCTAAAAGACAAGACATGCCAGGTCTACAGTATGACTTTTGATCCTCGCTTGGTCTTTTGTGCAACCACTTAAGCCTGAACCCTCTTGTTTTGGATTTGATGAGCCCGGCTTAGTCATTTTTCCTGGATGTCTAAATCCTACTTTTGTGCAACACCATATCAACTCCTCCAATCTGACCCTGACACCTCTGGAGCCCCCTCAGTCTCCTCCATTGAAAGTGACACTCCCAGTCTCACACTTGGCATTGGGGGGTTGCCCGTGGGTGCCGGGAGTTTCGGTCCTTTGTCCTCTCCTCTGTCCAAACGACCACAGCTCTGGTTTATGCAAATGCATGCAGGCCTGAGTCCATGCTGGTCCCAACATTTTAGGGGTTTGATGTTTGTGAGTAAAGCACTTTGAATTTTCATGTTGCTGAAATGTGCCACTCAAACAAACATGTTTTGCCTAAACTTTAAAAACTATTCATTTTGCTCAGTTTTATCATATGAATTTCTGTTAATAGGTGATTCAGTGGACTGTATCAAGCCAGCACTATCTCTTTAAAGGACAAAAAATTAAACAAACTGTGTCTGTGATTATAAAAATTAAACTCACACAGTCTATGTTGGGACAGCCCACGAGTAGAGACTCAAACCTGTGTGCATTCACAGAAGTCTGATTTGTGGTATTTTGGAGGGAAAACAGGACCAAGGACCTGAAGCAGGCTGAGGCTTTGCAGCAGGTCACACCTTGTGTAGAGGTGGGAGGGGCCTAAGTCCTCTAGGGGTTACCTGGGGATGGACAAGAATATAAAAGCCCTCATTAGACCTTATTTACGGTGATGTCACTCAACTTCCTGTTTACTTCAGGATTAGTGATTTGCAGGGTATCAGCTGGATTTCTTCCATAGAGATTCTATGCTCTGCTCCAGAATCCAACAAACATTGTTTAAAATCGAAAGGTAAAGTTAACATTGATACTGTTTTCCGTTTTAATATCTTTTTTTCTAGATAATGTTATCTGTCTTTTATACTTTACCATTCGGAAATTATCTTAAATTTGTCTGGGAATGTATGCTAAAAACCAATGCTAATGATGCTGCTGTTGTCTGCCTGTTATAGACGATCAATGCCAGGGAGTCGGTTTTAAAACTAGAATTCTTTTAACTGTTGAACTTATTTAAAAAATAGAATAATGGTAGAATAGTAGAATAATAGAAATACTGATAGATTCTTCCAAACTAGTTGTATATTTATGACCACAATAAAAAGAAGCCTCCAGGATTTTTTGTATAATCATTTAGCTTAAATGTGTGACTGCACCTCGTGCTGATTACGTTTATAGTCTATATTGTCTATATCATATATTGTATTGCATATTGATTCTATATTGGTATAAAAAGAAATCCAAAAAGAAGTTGAAATGTGTTATTGTTATACACAACTAGATATTAGCCTATATTATTTTTCCAACTTTATTAGTGAAATCAAAATCTGGCAACATACAATCAAAATATTTCCACAGAGAATATCAATTTTTTTTAGACTGAACAGCTACTAAATATCTGTATGTATATGTACATATATATATATATATATATATACATATATATGTATATAAAATACATAACTAAGGCAAAGTCAGAGGTCTAAAGAGAAATCAGTACATTCAGTTTCTCATAAACAGTTAAGGCTTGTTTGGTTCTGACACATTTCAATATTTTTCTAAAGTTCATTACCTCATTAATGTAAACTAAGAACAGTGGGTGACTCTTCTTGAATCTGCATCTGCGTTCCTCAGAGACCCATCCCACCCCCAACATGGACTGTTCACACTCTGACCCTCAGGCTGGAGGTACAGGAGTGTGAACTGCAGGACCTCAAGGATGAAAAAATCTTTTTGTCCTACTGCCATCAGACTCATGAACAGCTGACAGGAATCTGCATTTACCTCAACCGCACAGCTTATTCGGACTCATTTGCACAGATAAAACTGTTCTTGCACTTTATGTCGCATGTTTGCACATACATGCATATACATGTTTAAAGAAATGTACAGAAATCAATGGCCTAATCGTTCCATTCCTTAATAGTGATAATATCTTCATACATGTATATGGTCAGAATCCATCTTCATCTTGTTTATATCCGGACAGTTGTCTTTTTTTAAATTGTTTTTTTGCTGCTATTATTTAATATTATTTAGTATTTTTTTGTGCTGCTATTTAAATTTGCATTCGTTATGGACAGCAGAAGAGGAATTTCATTGTGCAGGGAAACATGTTTTTCAATGTGCAGATGACAATAAACACTTTGAATCTTGAATGTGTGGATAAAGTGTTTGGCAATAATACTTAAGGTGTTATACATCTTTTCTCATTTCTTGTATTGTATTATAAAAGCATATTAAATGTCTTTGTATTCCAGCTTGGGCAAGTGAGTGTTTTTTCAGATATCCAGTCTTGAAATGCTTCCCAATATGGGGAGAGATTTGTCTCAAAAAGATGCACACAAGTATATCCATAATTTTCACGTGTTTTTCAGATCCACAAATATATTCACGATTTTCACATGTGTTTTTAAATTTTGTGAGTGCATTTATCATGACTTATCATTTGTAAATCTTCAATTCTGCTTGTAAATTGTCGAAAGTACCTTTGTGGATTGTGCATTTATTTTTGAGACAAACGTAATGCAGTTTCACAGATATTCACACACACACAGGTTGAGAATATGCAGGTTGAGAACCCCGCCACCTCCATCCACTAGGCGGCAGTGTTGCTCTCTCCGTTGACGAATGCTTGACATTACACTTTGAGTCTGGCCCCACTGACCTCTAGACTGACGATGGCTGAGCAAGGGGGACAACCGGCCACGGACGGGCTGCCGTCATTAGTAAGTAAAATAAAAAGAAATTGCCTTCCTCATCTGTCAGCATGATACAAAGAACAACTTATTATTAGAGTTTAAATAATTATTCATGTTCATGTGTCCATAAATCATAAGCTTAAGACATTTCTATCACGTGTTTATTAATTAATTGCAGTCATTTAAATAGACTTTAGCATATTTACCCAAAAAAATATCTCACATTAACATAACGCTCTATTGTAGAATGCATCGGCTACAACTAACAGTTGCGAGGCCACCAACAACAGTTACGGGACATGCAGAGAGTAGTAAGCTAGCTATTACCCTGTCTGTAAGGCAACATTAGCTACATATCAGAAAACTATTAGTGAGAAAGGACTGTGCCCTTCTGTAAAGGTGTAAAAGAACAGTATATACATATTTTTGTATTAAAAATCCTCTGGAGTCGATTTACATATTTTTTCGCCAAAGTAACGTGACCCATTTTACCATCAAGTTTAGGCATTGTGTTGTGAATTCTCCCATGCTGTCAAAATGGTGGCATCTGGTGGTTAAACACGGCACACCTCTAAAAGGGGTGATGATTGCTGACAGGTGTGTTGGGAACACAGGTGTGCCTGCAGCCAGCATTTAAAAGCCCAGCTCAGTCATGCAGAGGTCTCTCTGATCTCCATCCACTCCCAGACCATGTGTTCTTGACCATGTAAGACTGCTTATTTTTGCTTGACTGTATTTTCTTTTCTATTTTATGTTGATTGATGGTTTAAAGCTTATGTTGACATATTATTTAGTTGTTTGTTAATGCAGAAACCATGGTTTGGATGGAAATAAATCCTCAAATGAGCTTAAATTGTCATCGGCTCTTTAGTTTGAGAAACTCAAGTGGTCAGCACTTCACCTGGAACCTAACAAGTTTTAATACATTGAGTGTTCTAAATATACCTTATCTTCAGATTCACCCTACCGTCAGACGGGGTTAATATAAAACGCCTATTAATTTTTAATTTGCTTATGTAAAATGAAAAATTTATAAGGGAAAAAATAAATCTTTCACCTCCATGGGCATGCTATACCTTGTTAGACAACTTAAATTCTCCACAATCTCATTAAAATAAC
>JBAMNC010002066.1:0-49025 GCA_037902135.1 Cetoscarus ocellatus
AAGCTATAAATCAACTCAAAAATAACAAATCTCCAGGGTCTGATGGGCTGTCTTCTGAATTTTATAAATGTTTTGTTACTGAATTGTCTCCCTTTTTACATAGTCTTTGTAGAGTGTATTAATAACAAATGTCTTCCCACTACTCTGACCCAAGGGATTACTGTTTTAATTCCTAAATCAAACAAGGACAAACTACTTTTAGATAATTGGCGCCCAATATCCCTACTTAACAACAATTATAAAATAATGTCTCTCTTATTGGCCAGAAGATTAAGGTCAGTTTTGGACTCTGTCATAGAAGAAACACAATCAGGTTTTATGAATAAGAGGCATATAGCAAATAATGTTAGGCTTGTCTTAGATATTTTAGATTATTCAGAGCTGGTGGAGGACGGTGGTCTTATGCCATTTGTAGATTTCTACAAAGCATTCGACACTGTTGAACATCCATTTATTCTACAGTCTCTTAAGAAATTTGGTTTTGGAGGGTATTTCTTCACAGCTATAAAAACTCTATACAACAACAGTAATAGCTCAATTAAACTAACAGGTGGTGTGTCTCCTAGATTTAACGTATCTAGAGGCATTAGACAAGGGTGCCCGGCTTCACCGTACCTCTTCCTACTGGTGGCTCAGCTTCTGGCTGATCAAATCAAATCAAGTGAAATAAATGGCATTAATATTTTAGGTAGAGAGCTTACCATCACTCAACTGGCAGATGACAAGACACTCTTTCTTAGAGATGAAAACCAAGTCTCTATTGCAATAGAAACTATAAATGAGTTTTCCAAGGCCTCTGGCTTAAGTTTGAATCTCAATAAGTGTGAAATTATGTCCATTAAGAACTGTTTAAAATCATCTATTTGTAATATCCCAGTCAAAAATGAACTAGTTTACCTTGGTATTACAATTACCAAGGACCAACAAAAAAGAACTTTAATGAACTTCAACCCTATCATTGAAAAAACTAAAAAAAAGCTGAACCAGTGGCTATTACGGGATCTCTCTCAGAGGTGGAGTTCCTCTTTCTAAGGCAGAGGGTGTATCTAACGTATGCTTCTCTATCTCTGTATATAGACAACAAACTCATTTCTGAGATTGATAAGCTTCTTCTCAACTTCTTGTGGAAGAATAGAACTCATCATGTGAATAAAATATGTCCTAATGAATGACTATGAAAGTGGAGGACTAAATTTTTTAGATTTCGATACTCTAAATAACACATTTAAGATAAATTGGCTGAAACATTTCTTTAAAAACCCTAACTCCATAATGTCATACCCTTCCATATTCTGTCAAAACTGGGTGGGTTAAGTTTTTTCTAAACCTGTAACTACAATATTGATAAAATGCCGATAAAAATGTCGTCCTTTCACCGCCAGGCCTTCTTTTCATGGTCTCTTATTTTCAGACATAACTTTTCACCTCATAAATATCATTTATGGAACAACAAGGACATATTGTTTAAACACAAATCCCTGTTTATTGAATACTAGTTTAATAATAACATTATATATGTTATTATTAACAGGGTTGGTCGTCTCTACTCCTATGATGAGTTTCTAGAAGAATACAATATCCCTGTGACACCTGGAGACTATGCAAAAGTATTTGGAGCAATCTCTTCTGGTATTCACATGTTATTCAGATCTCAACCAAGAGTCGAAACCCGACAATTACCCCGTTATCTTTGACTGACACTACAATTGGTAAGATTTGCTTGTCCTGCAACCATGGAAAGAACAATAAACTGATTAGATCCCTGTTTAAAGGGATCTCACTACAGCTCCATATGTGGTCTCATATTGGAATAAATATGTGGAACACCTTGACTGGAAGAAGGTCTGGCTCTTACCCAGCCGATACCTGTTGACAAACAAAGTTAGAGAAATTTCCTTTAAAATAATTCATAGGTTTTACCTGTATCTAATGATCCTATTGTAAAAAAATTCAAAAGAGACATTGATGTGAAATGTACTTTCTGTTCTGTGAATGTCGAAACAGTTACTCATTTATTTTGGCACTGCCCCATTGTTTAAAGGTTCTGGATCGATATTTGTAATTTTATTGCTAACAATATTGAAAAGGACTTTAAATTGTTTTGGAGGGGTGTGTTGTTTGGTCTCTTTGACTATATTAGAAATAAGACAAAGCCCAAGGAAACATTTATTATCAATCTCACTATTCTTTTGGCTAAATTTCACTTTCACAAGTATAAGTTCACACATAAAAAAAAAACTTTCTTTATTGCTTTTCATAGTGAGATCAAGCAGTACATCAAATCCATAATGTTTTCTCCTAATCAAAAAGCGATCAAAACCATGAATATTTGTAAAGATTTTGGTATTTTTGTGTAAACTCTTATTCCCCCTGGCAAGTTATGTCTTGTTTTGTTTTTTTTTTCTGTTTTTTGTTCAAGATCTGCAGTCAATCTTTGCATATTGTGATACTCTTATTTTGTATCAAAGATCTGCAAATTTGTAAAATATGCAAATGATAAAGTTTTTTGCATTAAAAAAAAAAGGTATGAAATAAGCTCAGAACTAAGTAGGGTGGCCATCTCACAACACCAAAAAGGAGGACACTTTGCGGCATTTGGTCAAGACTGAATAATCGTAACATAAAGGACTCGAGTGTTGTTCCCAATACAGTTTTGTCCATGATAACAATGGTATCATGACAGAGTAATTCTGAGATACTCTATTCACTGCGGTTTGTATGCGTTGTCATGGTAACAGCATTTGCTCCGATGTAACTCCAACTATGTCCCCAGTGACCCGAGGTTTATTCTATTATATTCCAATGGCTTAAAGGGACAGTTCAGTTTTTTTGAAGTGAGGTTGTATGAGCTCCATATGGCAACTAAGTACATTAGAAGCAGTACTAGGAGTCCAAGATCTTAGAGCAGAAGATATTCATGAAATGCTGAGATCAAACAGGGTCTCATGGTAATGATTAATATCTTTCTGATAGTTATTCACTTATTGCAATGGAACACGAGGAGCCTCATTGCTAATGGTCAAGAATTCAAAAGATATGTTTCAGAACTTCAACCTCGACCAGATGTATTATGTGTGCAAGAAACCTCTCCCCCCTCCCTTCCTGTTTTCTCCTGCTGCTCCTGGAGTAGGTGTGGTTTCTCCGCTCTCTACCTGCACACCTGAATCTGATCACCTGTTCACTCTTCACTGTATAAGCCGGCTCTGGACAGGACTACAGTGTCGGTGGATTTCTGCTTCAACCGTGGTTTGTTCCCAGCGATCATTTTTTCTCTGCCTCTGCAGTTTATTCTGGCTTTTGTGACTCCGTGGAAATTGACCTGCTTCTCTGCTCCTCTCTCCACAGTGTCTGCCACGAGCCCTCACCACCGCTGCACCGTAATTCACTCCCCTGTGTCACTGGAGTCCCTCACTGGCACAAAGATTCCCCCTTTCCCCTTATCACTGCTACTTTGTGTGTGTCGTCAATAAAATCACTGAAACGTGCTACCAGCCTCCTTCCTTGAGCTTTTGGGTCCAGCAACAAAAGTAGAAAGGATCATATCCTAACAGAGAACATACTGTAGCACTATTGGTAAGGAAGTGAAAGTACAAAACCCAAAACCAGTGAAGTTGGCATGTTGTGTAAATCGTAAATAAAAACAGAATACAATGATTTGCAAATCCTTTTCAACTTATATTCAATTGAATACACTGCAAAGACAAGATATTTAATGTTTGAACTGAGAAACTTTATTTCTTTTGCAAATAATCATCAACTTAGAATTTAATGGCAGCAACACATTGCAAAAAAGTTGGCACAGGGGCATTTTTACCACTGTGTTACATCGCCTTTCCTTTTAACAACACTCAGTAAACGTTTGGGAACTGAGGAGACCAATTTTTGAAGCTTTTCGGGTGGAATTCTTTCCCATTCTTGCTTGATGTACAGCTTAAGTTGTTCAACAGTCCGGGGTCTCCGTTGTTGTATTTTACGCTTCATAATGCGCCACACATTTTCAATGGGGGACAGGTCTGGACTACAGGCAGGCCAGTCTAGTACCTGCACTCTTTACTTCGAAGCCACGCTGTTGTAACACGTGCAGAATGTGGCTTGGCATTGTCTTGCTGAAATAAGCAGGGGCGTCCATGAAAAAGACGTTGCTTGGATGGCAACATATGTTGCTCCAAAACCTGTATGTACCTTTCAGCATTAATGGTGCCTTCACAGATGTGTAAGTTACCCATGCCTTGGGCACTGATACACCCCCATACCATCACAGATGCTGGCTTTTGAACTTTGTGCCTATAACAGTCCGGCTGGTTCTTTTCCTCTTTGGTCCGGAGGACACGACGACCACACTTTCCAAAAACAATTTGAAATGTGGACTCGTCAGACCACAGAACACTTTTCCACTTTGCATCAGTCCATCTTAGATGAGCTCGGGCCCAGCGAAGCCGGCGGCGTTTCTGGGTGTTGTTGATAAATGGCTTTCGCTTTGCATAGTAGAGTTTTAACTTGCACTTACAGATGTAGCGATGAACTGTAGTTACTGACAGTGGTTTTCTGAAGTGTTCCTGAGCCCATGTGGTGATATCCTTTACACAGTGATGCCGGTTTTTGATGCAGTACCGCCTGAGGGATCGAAGGTCACGGGCATTCAATGTTGGTTTTCGGCCTTGCCGCTTACGTGCAGTAATTTCTCCAGATTCTCTGAACCTTTTGATGATATTACGGACCGTAGATGATGAAATCCCTAAATTCCTTGCAATAGCTCGTTGAGAAATGTTCTTAAACTGTTCGACAATTTGCTCACGCATTTGTTCACAAAGTGGTGACCCTCGCCCCATCCTTGTTTGTGAATGACTGACCATTTCAGGGAAGCTGCTTTTATACCCAATCATGTCACCCACCTGTTCTCAATTAGCCTGTTCACCTGAGGGATGTTCCAAATAAGTGTTTGATGAGCATTCCTCAACTTTCTCAGTCTTTTTTGCCACTTGTGCCAGCTTTTTTGAAACATGTTGCAGGCATCAAATTCAAAATGAGCTAATATTTGCAAAAAATAACACAGTTTACCAGTTCGAACGTTAAGTATCTTGTCTTTGCTGTGTATTCAATTGAATATAGGTTGAAAGGGATTTGCAAATCATTGTATTCTGTTTTTATTTACGATTTACACAACGTGCCAACTTCACTGGTTTTGGGTTTTGTAGGTGATGTATGGAACATGGTTAAGAAAATGAGCAATAAGAGGAAATTCACAAAATACCAATTTTAGAGGATGGTGAAACTATAGCTATAACTGATAAAGAAAAGGATAATTTACTTGGAAAAGTTTTTGCCAACATACATATTGGAGATCACCTAGATGATGAACATAAACAGAAGGAAAGGGAAATACTAAGAGAAAATCAGGATGGAATTAGGAAGAAAGAGGATGTGGATTCAAATCTTGATGATGACCTGACCATGAGCGAATTAGAAATAGCCTTGCATGGCACTGGAAATACAGCAGCAGGTCAGGACCAACTCAGTTATGTCATGTTTCGAAAATTACCAGAACAAACAATGAAACATGTCCTGGAGTTATTTAATAAGATTTGGAGAGAAGGGAACATGCTAAAACAATGAAAAACTACACTTATTTTGCCTTTTACTAAACCTGGCAAAGAACCAAACCATCCTGAGAGCTACAGACCTATTGCTTTATCGTCACATCGATGTAAATGGATGGAGAAGATCTTGGTGCAGAGACTTAACTACATTTTAGGGCAGAGAGGACTGATGGCAACATATCAGAATGGATTTAGAAAAGCAAGATCGACCATGGATGCAGTCATTAAAGTAAGCAATGAAATTGAGAAAACATCTGTGGTCATGAAATCCTTCGAGAGACTGGTGTTGAGCCACCTGAAGGACATCACAGGACCCCTGCTGGACCCCCTGCAGTTTGCTTACAGGGCAAACAGGTCGGCGGATGATGCAGTCAACATGGGACTGCACTACATCCTGCACCACCTCGACTCTCCAGGGACCTATGCCAGGATCCTGTTTGTGGACTTCAGCTCGGCCTTCAACACCATCATCCTGGAAATCCTCCACCAGAAGCTGTCCCAGCTCACTGTGCCAGTCTCCACCTGTCAGTGGATTACCAACTTCCTGACTGACAGGAGACAGCAGGTGAGGCTGGGTAACACCACATCCAGCATCCGTACCATCAGCACTGGCGTCCCCCAGGGGTGTGTCCTCTCCCCACTGCTCTTCTCCCTCTACACAAACGACTGCACCTCAGGGGACCATCTGTGAAACTCCTGAAGTTTGCGGACGACACAACTGTCATCGGACTGATCCGGGACGGGGATGAGTCTGCATACAGACAGGAGGTAGAACAGCTGGTCCTCCGGTGTGGTCAGAACCACCTGGAGCTGAACCCACTCAAGACTGTGGAGATGACAGTGGACTTCAGGAGGGCCCCCCACTCTTCCCCCACTTATCATCAAGGACAGCACTGTGTCTACTGTGGACTCATTCAGGTTTCTGGGATCCACAATCTCACAGGACCTGGAGTGGGCCCCCCCACATAGACACCATCTGAGGCTGTACTTCCAGCTCAGGAAGTTCGGCCTGCCCCAGGAGCTGCTGGTCACCTTTTATACGGCCATCGTCCAGTCTGTTCTCTGCACGTCCATCACAGTCTGGTTTGGATCTGCAACCAGGCAGGACAGGCACAGACTGCAGAGGACAATCAGGTCTGCAGAGAAAATCAACAGGACCAAACTGCCCTCCATCCAGGACCTGTTCCAGTCCAGAATCAGGAGACGGGCAGGTAACATCTCTGCAGACCCCTCACATCCTGGACACAAACTGTTTAGACTCCTCCCCTCAGGTAAGCGGTACAGAGCACTGTACGCTAAAACCACAAGAACAGTTTCTTCCCCCAGGCTATGTCTTGTTAATAATATAGGATATACACTGTGTGTACCTTTTCTGTACTTGGAGAGTGAAGTGAACCGGTGCCAAATTCCTTGTATGTCTAACATACGTGGCCAATAAAGCTGATTCTGATTCTGATCTGATTTAAGATGAAACAGCTCATGGTTATTGTGCTCTTTGACATTGAAAAAGCCTACGATTCTATGTGGAGAGAAGGACTGCTCATCCAAATGCACAATATGGACATTGGAGGGAGAATATTTAATTGGGTGCTAGATGTCCTTTCTGAATGAAAGTTTAGAGTTAGAGTAGGAGTGGAGAGCTCAAAAGAATTTGACATCGTGAACTCACAAGGTGGCGCCATCAGTCCTGTGCTGTTCAACATTCTGGTTAACAATATCTTTATGAACCTTGATAGAAGGATCTGCTCATCCTTGCAGATGATGGAGTTATTTGGACTAGGGGGAAAGATGATAAAAGTGTTTTTAGAACGATAAAGGACGCTATTAAAAAGGTAGAACAATGGTCATATAACTGGGGATTTAAGCTGTCAGAAAAATTAGGAAAAAAATGCAAAAAAGTAATTAATGTAATGAGAGCTATATCTGGATTTAACTGGGGAGCAGAGAAGCAGGCACTGCTAGATCTATGAGAACAACAATAGATTATGGCTGCTACATTTATGGGGCAGCAGCCAAGTCACGCCTGAACAAGGTTGAAAGACTGCAAAGCAAAGCTTTAAGACTTTGTTTTGGTGCAATGAGAACAACTCCAACTAGTTCTGAACAGGTGGAATCAGGTGAACAAGCACTAGAATTCAGAAGGGTCAAACTTTCACTGATGTATTGGATTAGACTAAGAGGCAGTAGGGATGGAAATGCCAAAAGTGTCGTAAATGATTGCTGGGAGTATAACAGATTTAGGGGGAAGAGTTTTGGATGGACGATTAAAGATACAATAGAAAAATGTGGCATAAGAGAAACCAGTTTTAACCCATCGTTACCTCTTAGCAACGTTCCACCATGGCTCTTCCCCAAAATTAAAGTTGACTTCAGTATCATGAACCTGAGAAAGCTCTGGATGGAAAGGGAAATTGGGCATCGTACAGAACATTACATAAAGAATCATTTCTTCAGTTATCTACAAACTTATACTGACAGCTCAAAAGATCAGAATGTCACGTTGGCACGTTGGCCCACATACCATACTTCCAAACCCACCTATGCAACAGAATAACGGACAAACTGTCAGTTTACTCAGCAGAGATGGTGTCAGTCATATTCACACTCCAGTGGGTAGAAGACCTGAGACCAGATAGAGTGGTGATATGTGTAGATTCTGTAGCAGTGCTCTTAAGCTTACAAAATATGAAATCACAGAGGGAGGATCTGATGTATGAAATTCTGCAAAACTTGTTCAGGATCCAAAAAGTGGGTATTGACATTAAATTTTGGGAGTAAAAGGTAACGAATGTGCAGATAGGGTGGCAAAAGAGCACTTATGAATCATTTTAGCAACATCGCATTTGGAAAAGGTGAAGGAAAAGCACTTGTTAATAAGAAATTATTTGAATTTGGTAGAAAATTGGATGGAGACAGCAAAGGTAGAAGTTACTACAGGATACAAAGCACAGTCAGAGCACAGGGTGTTAGGGGAAAAAGCAGAAGAGAGGAAGTAGTTATATCCAGACTGAGGTTCGACCACACAGGTTTGAAAAAGGCACTATTTTTAATGGGAAAAGTGGTCTCACAAGACTGCACATACTGCCACGATGTTGAAAATGTCCAACACATTTTAATGGACTGTTGTAGTTCTGACGAAGAAAGGGCCAGGTTATAAGAAAGGTTAAGAGAGGCAGGAAAGGAATGGAGTTTGTCAGGAATACTAGAAACTAAGGGAGAAAAGGTGAGGGAGATTCAGAGAGGGATGATAACTTTCCTACAATATACTGGTTTATTTCATAGAATTTAGCTGCTCTGTGTGTTGAATTTATTTATTTACTGTTCACTAAAAACTACATGAAATGATTTCATGTGTCCCAGAGCATTTTATGTCATTTTTTTTACTGAAAGTCTTTCACCCTCTATCATGTTTAATTTGTCCTTAAAGATTTCAGTAGTTGTAAAATGAATTGCTGTTTTGGGATCATTAATGTTGTCTAAATCTGAATCACCATTGTTGGGTAAATTACTTTTAAAAAGTAATTAGTTATAGATACTAGTTACTTTCCCCAAAAAGTAGTTCAATGGCTAACAGAATTACTCCTTCATAGATGTAATTAGTTACCAGGGAAAGTAATTGATGCGTTACATTTTTGAAGAAGCTTCTGCTGCTTGGACTGTGTGGCTCCGTCTCTGTGTCCTTCCTTGTTGTTAGCTGGCCTGCTGCAGCAGCACTGACATCAGCAGCAGAGTTTTCTGTGTTTTTGGTCACCAGATTTTTAGATTCAATCACAACAGACAAACACTTTGCTCTGGGACATAATGTACACTTCACATGTCTGTTCTTGCCTTTTACTTCTTGTACTTCCATCCTGGTAAAGCCAGTTTTAACTCCACTGACTGCTCCAGACTCGCCATTGCTGCATCTAGTTATGTTGCAGTAAAAGCTTTTTTAAAGAGAGAACTCTACATGAAGCATGTTTTAATTTTTATCCACATTACATTTCAATTTCAAAGTGATTTGCCTTCTTATTTGTCCCTTAATTTACTTATTCAACAACCTTCTGCACCAGATCCTTCATGGGTTTGGGGGCTCAACAAGCCAAAATGAGCAACTGCACAATTAGATTACTGGGAAAAAACTGAACGCTTCTATTCCCAACACTGTGAATCATGGACATCATGTCAGGCCTGAGTCCTCTGAAAGACTGCAGCCCTCTGGCAGTTCAGTCAACAATCTTTAATGATGTCCAGTGATTCAGTTTGTGTGTGAAGTATTTTTGTGGGTTTTTATGACGATACAAAGAAAGGAACAAAGTGTACCTTAGCAAGAAAACATAACTCAAATATGACCGGAACAACAGAAATTAAAATTTTAAAGCTCAACTATTTTACCTTCACCATTTGATAGTTTCATTCATCATCAACTGATGCTAAATGGTATGTTCCAGTTCTTTATTAAGGCAGATTTAGAGAAGTGATTATTGTACCTTAAGTTCTGTAATAACTTGCAAAAAACAAACAACAGCAATCTAGAAAATGTTGAAATATTTAGTGGGTCTAATCCCTCCATTAGACCCTCAGAGAATGTGATAACTTCCTGTCAGCCTGCAGACCAATCAACTGCAACCAGTGTCTTCTTTTCCTGACGATAGTGTCCAATCAGGAGCAGGCCAAGGTCAACAAGTGACACCAGAGTAACCAGTTCCCAAAAGAATCAAAGAGGGTGTGAGCAATGTGAAGTGGCCAAAAGCTTGTTCAGCGTTGATTTGTGTGATTTGTTTGAAGTTCATTTAAATTATAATTTAAAAGTTTGTTTTCTTTCAGTGGTCCTACAGCTTTTACTGCATCAGTCTGACATCACTGTGGCAAAAATATTCTGATGGTCCAAGTTATCCTGAAAAAAATGTTGAAGGCTCTAAATCTAAAATGCTCCAAGTTACATTGAGTCAGATCATTTCCAGAGAGCCACTTTGCATCTTCATCATCATCATCATCATCATGCTCCAGTGCTCTGGGAGAGTTTATAGTCCTAACAGCTGAACTCTGGATGACTGACAGCTGTCCTTCATCACAATAGAAGACTCAAAAATCCTCCTCCTCATCAGAAACATGACGTCCATCTGCGTCCTCGTCTGGACTCTCCTCTGCTGCTGCTTCACAGGTAAAGTCCAGAGAATCAAACTGCCCTCCTCTGTCAACATCTGTCCCTCTGAAATGAAGGCCACAGAACCATGACATGCTCTCTGTGTTTGTCTCTGTGTCCTCATTGTCCAGAGGACAGGTCACAGAGACTCAGCCTGCAGCAGTCAGCTCTGCTCTGGGAGGCTCCGTCTCCATCTCATGTAGGACCAGTCACAAAGTTAAATACTGTAACAGCAACCTGAACTACTGTTTATCCTGGTACCAGCAGAAAGATGGAGGTGTTCCTAAACTCAGTAGAACATCTGTTAGCACTCCATTTTCAGGGACTCCAGGGGCCTGTCGCACAAAAGTAGGATTTGGAAATCCAGGATAAATGACTAAGCCGGCTCATCAAATCCAAAACAAGAGGACCAAAAATGACTGCCTGATATTTGTTTGTCAATTTAAAGATTTCCTCTTATTCTCACGACTCCTGTCATGAGGAACGTCTGAATCTCCACAGACTCATGCTGATGGTGATATTTCGGGGGTTGTGACCCAAAAACAAAAACTGATCAGTTCTTTTCTTCAATAAAGACTTATTTTTTATCAGGCTTTGCTACATCCACAAACCAGTGTTTCCTCACTTCACCCACACTCCTTTAGTTGATGGACCTCATCTGAATGTGTCAGCAGATGAACCTGCTCATGCCCATCTCCTGTTCTAACCTTGGCAGCACTCCTCCAAACCATGACTGAGTCATTTCTAACCCCTTACATTTGCCTATAAGAGACTAGGACTGCTGAGAGGAGGACTCTGAGGGAGCTAAGAGAGAGGGGGCTACAGTGAATCTGCACACAAGTCCTGACTTAGACAAAGATGAGGCACAGCCAGTACTTTTGTTTACACTTTATTATCACAACACCACTTTGTATAATATAAAACAGTTCATCAAACAGTCACAGCATTTCAGAAATCATCAAGTGAATATGGAAATGAATCGTATAAAGGATTAAGAATTTTACTTTTGAGTCATATTGCCCAGCCCTAGTACCAACCAAGGAAGCAGGTTGATAAAAATGAGCTCCTCCAACCAGACATGTCACTATGATGAGCTAGAATTGTGTGAATCAGTTATGAAGCTCAACATCAACAGCATTACAGCTCATGGTCAAATGGAAATTCAGGATTCATACAGGTTTAAACATTGTTATGATACTCTCTTTGCTCCTTTAAAAACATCTGTGTCATGGCCTTTAACATCAGATCAGTCTTCAATCATGTCCTCAGTCTGTGGTTGTAAACGTCTCTTCAGGTCTGAGGATCAGGTTCTCAGCAGGTTTCATCAGGGTGGTTGTGACACAGTTCTAAAGCCTGACCTCCAGCATGATTTTCTGAATAATTGTGATCATGTGCGTCAAAAGTTATTCATTTAACTGAATGTACTAAGAGGTCATGCATTTGTGTAATGTCCGATGTGTTTGGTCAGTGGGTCTTAACTACTAAACTTTTCCACACCGTTACTAGTGTTTCTTAGTTCGCCCTTTTCAACCTCATTTTGTTAAACTTGCTTCTCTTTTTCTTTAAAAATAACATTCATTTTAAACCATTTCAAATCTGGTTTATTTTTGTCGCTTCCCTTTTCCCCATCGAGCTGGGTTGTAACACACACTCAGAGCAGCTGAATGGTTTCTCCCCTGTGTGAGTACTCATGTGTCCTCAGAGTACTTTTATGTCTGAAGCTCTTACCACACTCTGAGCAGCTAAAAAGTTTCTCTCCTGTGTGAATTCTCATATGCACCATTATACTACCTTTTTGTCTGAAGCTCCTACCACACTTGGAGCAGCTGAAGGGTTTCTCTCCAGTGTGAATTCTCATATGCTCCATCAGACTACGTTTAGCAGTGAAGCTCTTACCACACTCTGAGCAGCTGAAGGGTTTCTCTTCAGTGTGAACTGGTATATGCACAATCAGACTATATTTATTTCTAAAGCATTTACCACATTCTGAGCAGCTGAAGGGTTTCTCGACAGTGTGAACTTGCATATGTGCCATCAGACTACATTTATGCCTGAAGCTCTTAGCACACTGTGCGCAGCTGAAGGGTTTCTCTCCAGTGTGAATTCTCATATGTTTCACCAGACTATGCTTTTGTTTGAAGCTCTTTCCACACTCTGAGCAGCTGAAGGGTTTCTCTCCATTGTGAATTCTTCTATGCTCCATCAGACTACCTTTGCAGGTGAAGCTCTTTCCACACTCTGCACAGCTGAAGGGTTTCTCTCCTGTGTGAATTCTCATATGTTTCATCAGATAATCTCTCTGTTTGAAGCCCTTTCCACACTCTGAGCAGCTGAAGGGTTTCTCTCCAGTGTGAACCTTTTCATATCTCCTCAAATGGCATCTATGTAAAAAACATGCTCCACATTCAGAGCAGCACACGGGTTGCACCCCAGTGTGAACCTTCATGTGAGAGTTTAGATTTCTTTCACAGATTAATCCATTACCGCACTCAGTGCACTTGAAGGGCTTTTGTCTATTGTGAATTCTAATTTGAGTGTGTGAAGTAGCTTTTTGGTTGATTTGTTTGCGACAGTTGGAACAACTTAATGGTTTTTCTCCTGTTTTACTGCTCATGTTGTCGCTGGCAGTGTCTGCCAGTTTGAATCTGTCACCACACTCAGAGCAAATATGCAACTTATGTTGCATTGTCTCTTTACAATCGGCATTATCAGTCTCTGCTTTAGAGGAGTCTTCACTTTCAGTTCTAACCTCAGTCTCTGCTTGTGCATCTCTCCCTGGATCAAAGTATCTGTCTGCATCTGGTCCTCCACAGTCCTCTCCATCAGCACTTCTCTCCATCTGTTCAGTTTTGACTTCATGGAGCTGTAAGGACTGAAGCATCTCTTCATCAACTTCACTCTTCACAGAGACAGGAGCAGAAGTGAACTTGATTTCATCCTCATCTGGTCCTTGAAGCTGCTCTCCCTTCTGACTGCTTCAGAGCTCCTCTGGTTCCTCCTTACTGTGCAGAGGCTCGGTCATCTTCTGGATCAGACTGGAGCTCCACTCTCGCTGCTCAGATGGAAGCCCTTCTCTGCTCACTGAAGGCTGCTGGACCTCTTCACAAAACACTGAAATACAGAGGCACAAGGCCAAGAAATTTAGCATGATGTTAAACATGATAGAATTACTTGATATTTTCTAAAATGGTAAATCAAATGCTTTTTTCAAGCTCTTTCTCAGAGAAAGAGCCATACGGCTCGAAACGTCACTGTTTAATAAAAAGAATTCAAGGGAGTTTTTTTTTGGTGTGTGGATTATCTTGTACCTTTTCATACGTTTTTAAGTAACACACCTTATAAATCATCCAATCAGGGACTATTACCACTATAAAGAATTAGTTTTAAACAAAACATGTCAGAGTTAATGGACTTTTTTCATGACTCAGATTCTCATTTCAAGCTTGAGGTGAAATGTGTTCAAACAAACATAAAGCCCTGAGCTTTACTTACACTCTGTGAATAAGGGGATCAGGGGTTTCAGTAAAGGCATGTGTTCTACCCTCTCAGTACACAGTCCAGAATGATCCATTGAATTGACAACATCAATAATCACACACCCCTGACTCTTTGCCTGGTCTATATCTGGTTTGGCTGATATCGACATAAACAGGCTGCATCTGCGTCTTAAAACCTCCAACTTTCATACATGTACAAAAAATACAATCAAACTGTTGCCTGTTGACAGAGAAAAGGCCTGGGATGTTTGCTGTTACACAGGAAAATAACAATAAATAAATTGTGTTGCTTTTTGCTGCAGAGGTGTTACTGTGGCTTTAATGATCTTCAACTGCTCATTTTAACGGCTCTTTAAAGTGAAGGATGAGAACCGATTTGCAGTTGTGAGTGAGCCGTTCTTAAATGTAAATTGCCTGCAAATACGAGAATTCCCCCCCAACAAACGGCTCATTCACAACTGCAAATCACTTAAAGAGCTGTTAAAAACACTCGACTCGGTCATGAACGTCACAGCTGGAGCGCAAACCACCCTGGAAATAAGCCAATATAAACAAAGCCTCCGTTTACAAGTAGAAGAAGATAATACAATGATTTGTGTCTATCCACTTGTCATGGCCTCTGGGGTGAGGCAGGACATAAAAAAAAAGATGTTGGCGTGTGCCTTTAAATAATCCACAGATAGTGAAAGTTTCAGGCTGCTAAGGATGAACAGTGGCTGTGGCTGCTTTCCTCTGTGCTGGCACTGCTCTTCACGGAGACAGTAGACGTGATAAAACTGACTCTAGAGAAAGTTTCCCTCCAGAAGACAATGTAATGTCCACAAGTTGCATGAATTACACAGGATCTGATGAGAAAATCTTGAGGCTAATGTCATCTTATTCTGTAAACGGAAACAACAACAAAGCAGCAACAGTATCAGTCAGTGATAGGGGAGACTGGGGTAAGTTGAGCCCCCCCTGTTGCTAGGAAAATGTACAAAAAAATTGATGATGTGACACAATATTTGGGAGGTGGACATTATTTCATGGAGTCTGTGAAGGTAAAAAGCACGTGGGTAAAGGGGTTAGACATTTATCCCCAAAAAATCATTTTCCACCCTTGAGGGTGAATTATGTCTGTCATATTTTTTATTAGAACTGTGTTTAGATCAAAAGAGAACATTTTAAATTTGTTTTATACAGCAATATTGGTATCAATGAGCTACAACATGAAGTCAGAAACCTAGCATAAAACTCCACCGTTTTAGCTTAGGGAGCAAATGAAGTCATAGTGGCAGCTCTGGCTCCATACACTTAATAAGTGGGTGAATGACGTGACGCAGATTTTTTAATGTTCCCACGGTTTAGTTAAATTTAAAAAGGTTAAAATTTGAAAAAAAAACCCTCACATATCACTTGAATATATTCTCTTCTTGAAGACCTAGTCTAGAATTTCTGGATCTGATCAATATTGAGAGAATATTCAAGGGATAATCACAAAAATGTCTATGTGGCGTAACCTTCAAAACTTGGAACCAGTTACTTCAACTTGTTCAAAAACTGTGAAATTCTCAATAAAACACTTTATCAACTAGTTTGGCATATTCCTACATTTGTCTTGTTTAACAATAAATAAAATAAATAGAACACCCTTGTTCTAAATATTATAACTAATTTGGGGAACTTTGTCTGTCAAATCAGCTGTCTAAATTGCCAGCACAATGTAACCAACATTCAAGGAGCCATTTTGTTCATTTGTGTAAGAAGATCATGTGACAGAAAAAGATATCACAAAGAAGGACCCCTGACTCATCTAACTGCTGCATGCCATGGTTAGTAGCTCTCTTTGAAATCTTGATAAATAGGACGTTTTTAGGGGATGGTCAGGTGTGCTTAGGGCCACATGTCATAAGGTGTGACCTTAGAAAACTATTTTTAATTCATAAAAACTGTAAAAATAAGTATTTGGTGTAAAAATGTGTTTAAAATCTTCACATCAAGGCTATGTGCTTACATAGGTGTCCATCTTAAATGCCTGTTAAATCTGAATTAGTATTGAAATGTCAGATAGTGTAACAAGTTACTCCATCTGATGTTGGCCAATATCAGATGTTTTTGATGCTGATTAAAGATGTAATGTGACCTAACTTACTAGGTGGAACTATTTTTAAGTGTTTAGTGTCATATTTTCTAGAAAAAGGGCGATTTATCCAAAACTTGAGAATCAAATCTCTGGAAGGTTAGGATAAAGTCATTATTTTGCATGACTTTATAATTTTTGAAATGTTTAGCTTTAATACATATGAAATACATAATTAATACAGGGTTCGACACAACTCATGGCCAGCTGGCCCGTGGCCAGTAAGTACATGCAGGGCATGTCGATTGGTCAGTCACTCGCCCGGGCCAGTGACTGACCAATCGCTGATTACAGTGATTGTGATTGGCGAGAATGAACACGGGACATTTGAAATGTGTCGAGTGCCGGTGGTAAAGTGAAACAGAGAAAAAGAAAAGAAAGAGAAAGCGTACTGCAAAAAAGCTGTCAAGCAGACACAGCAGTCCAAAGAGGCACCAACCTGCAGACACCTGAGGAACTTCTTCTCTTCACAATAGAAAACATGGGTTTGCATATTTTTTTTAAAGTTTCTTTGTTTTGAATTCATAAAATAACATAAGTTCACATGATTAATGTATGTCTGTTTCAAATTAATTCACAAAAGAACAGAAATTCACATGATTTTTGGAAGTTTGTAAGAACACAAGTTTGCATGATTTATATATCTATATATGTATATATATATATATATATATTTTTAAATATATATATATATATTTTAATTAATTAATAAAAGAACTGAAGTTCACATGATTTTTCTGTTGCCTTGTTTGTTTCCTAAACAAGTTCTTGAATAGATAGATAATAGAACACCGCAAATTCTTGTTGTTGGTGTTTTTTATTCTTCTTAAATAATAAAAGCACAAGTTCAACTGACCCTTTTGACTGCCATGCTTGATTTTGGTGTCAGTTTCTTCTGTAAAAGCAGTATCTTTAGGTGGTGTAACCATTTTGTGTCAGTTGCTGTAACCAGTATTTTTCATAAAAAAATATTTTCATTTACAGGAAAATTCATGGGGAATAAGATTTAATCCTCTGTTGCAAAGTACTAACATATTTTTTAACAGTTTATACATAATTTGTCACAAGTTATTATAAAACACCAAAGGGTTTTCAGTATTTGTCCTGCTCTATACTGCAAAAACGCATATAATTTTATTTTAAAATAATCCCATTAAAATGTATTTTCAAGTGATATATAAAAATTAAGTAACTGTTTTTAAAAGTACACTTGCATACACTCTAAGTGGAAATAAATATTTAATATTTCTCCTTTTGTTGTGGTTACACCACTTGATATTTTCAGGGGCAATCTGTCTTTCCTTGTGTAAAAAAAAGAAGGATCAAATGCTATTTGAAATTACATGAAACCAACAGGAATACAAAATATAGATCTATGCAAACCTGATGCAAGCTTATTAAACACTTCATTCAATTTTTTTGAGTTTCTCATAATGCAAACTCTTATTTGTCACTGACCCAAGTGTATTTTGCACACATTCAGGCAAATATTGAGCAATGTAGTCTTCATTTGAGTCATTATTGCTGTGTATGTGTCTGTTATTATATTTTCTCTTGAAGTTTCCTTTGCAAAAATCTGTGAAAGCTGTAATATGCTAACCTTGCAGCACAGCTGGATCCACCTTATACAAAGTATGTAACTGTAACTAAATCAGGTTTTCAGTTTTTAAAGTTGTAGATGAAGCTTGATTTTACAGTTACTGTTAGAAATACATTTTTATATGATGTAGGTGTAATCTAAAAATAACTACTATTAGTCATTTCTATATATACCCTACAAAATATGCTTTTTAAACCTTGATTTAGTTGCAGATAGTCCTGGAAAGGACAGAACTGGTGCTATTTACTGCCATAAAGTTTGTGTTTGTTTGCTTTTGTTAGAGCTGCCTTTCTTTGAAATTACACACGGGGTAAGTTGAGCCACAGGACCACTTTTTTGACATGTTATATTATCAAGTCACTTATGTTTACTCTCATTCTGTTGGTTTACAGGGATGCACAACAGAATGACATATGTGCAGATATGCTAGTTAGAGACAAAACTATAATTACCTTGATGTAGTGATCCAAAATATGAAAAAGGGCTAATCTTACCCCAGTCTCCCCTACTCAATCAAGCAAATAACTGAGCAAACAGATAAAGCTGTTTGTTTGTGTTGGAACCGCGGTGAAGTTGGTTTTAGGTTGGATATTCGACGGACATTTTACAGAATTTTAATAGGTAATTTCTTGACGGTGCCTTGTGAGGGAGCGAGGGTGCTGGGTAGACTTAACCGAGCTGCTGCTACCATTCCTGGGTATGAAGGCACCGGCTGGTCGTCAGCGAATGTCCGTTGAATATCCAACCTAAAACCAAGGTCACCGCGGTGTAGTCTGCAGTGTTACAGTAAACGGCCTCCTCTACTCTGCTTGTTTGTCTCTGACAGATCATTATTACTATGGAGCCACAACACTGACAGTGAGATCTGGTATTGAAAAAGAAACTTGGCATTGAAGAAAAACTTGCACTGGCACTGAAACAAGTATTGGCATTGTAAAATGTTGAATTGAACAATAAAATACAGACATTAAAAAGACTATTGTTTTTTTCAGGATTTTGTTTTATGATGTGTTTTTCAATGCCAATCTTCTGATTTTTTCTTTTACACTCTCTCTTTTTTCAGCATCACAGATTTTCAGTTTCAACTTTCTGGTTTTCAGTTACAATTCTCATTTTTCAGTTCAACTTTCTGGCAGTGTTTTGACGTGGAGGGGAGGGGTGGGGGTTGGAGCGTGAGGACGCGCTTCCAGGTTTTGAGGAGAGGAGAGCGGCCTCTGTCATAAACACTGACAGGAGGGATTCTTCATCACCACAAACATTGTTTCACGGGGCGCCCTCCAAAACACTATATCAGGGAAACACTGATATACTCCACTCCAACTTGTAAACTGTGGCACCCTGAGGTGCCCTTCCCTCTGATCGCCCCTCTGACTGACTGCAGTCCATCTGTGAATCCCAATTCAAGAAATAATTGCTTTAACATCAATATATTATGTAAGTTTGTAAGTCGCAATGAAATCATGTTTGTGGTGATAAAGAATCCCTGCTATCAGTGTTCATATGTCTGTAGTAAAGACTCAAAGCACGTTTACATCAGATAGCTTAGCAAACATTAGCACGATTGCTAAATTAGCATGACATGAAGCATATAGTGATTCTAACGCCACAAGGTTCTATGTGAAGAATACCAACTGAAAAAACAGGCTTTCTGTCAGTTTGTGACTTCAGGTGAACTTGCATCCATTGGTCTCCGTGTCGATCACAGCCGCAGGGAGAACAGTGTAGTTGGTAGCTGTGAGAGGCCGCTCTCCTCTCCGCTCTCCTCTCCTCAAAACCTGGAAGCACGTCCTCACGCTCCAGCCCCCACCCCTCCCCTCCACGTCAAAACACTGCCAGTAAGTTGAAACTGAAAAAATGAGAACTGTAACTGAAAACCAGAAAGTTGAAACTGAAAATCTGTGACGCTGAAAAAAGAGAGAGTGTAAAAGAAAATCAGAAGATTGGCATTGAAAAACACAAAAATTATCCTGAAAAAAACAATAGTCTTTTTAATGTCTGTATTTTATTGTTCTATTCAACATTTTACAATGCCAATACTTGTTTCAGTGCCAATGCAAGTTTTTCTTCAATGCCAAGTTTCTTTTTCAATACCAAATCTTACTGTCAGTGTTGTGGCTCCATATATTACTCACTTTGAGGATAAACTGTCATTAGGTCCTTCAGGTTTGGGACGTTTTTTCCAGTTTATCTTCGGGAAATTGAAGAATGTCAGCAAAACTCCAGGATTCAGAAGAGCAGGAAAATCTGTATGAGTGATGCAGACGGTGTGAGAGTCTCCATAATCCTCTGACTCAGACAGATCTTGAAGTCGGTCTGTAACCAAGGTCCACTCATGGCAGCAGTAGCAGTCTGGGTCCATGGGCATTGAGTCCCAGTTCATACATTCGCACCACTGTGTATTTCTGACTCTTTCTTGACCTCCAGTTTCCACCGATGTTTCTCTGTTTCTTTCGACCTGTCCGGTCAGCAGCTCTTCATTTCTTATTTCTCTTATTTCAGACTGTTTTTCCAGTTTGCCAAAATTTGTATCCCCCTTTAAAATGGATAACATAAGATAAGATAAGATATTCCTTAATTAGTCCCACAGGGAGAAATTCCAAGATATACAGCAGCTGCAGGATACAAGAGAAATAAAAGAAAGAAGCATTTTACTGAAAATAAGGTAATTATAGATCAAATACAGTAATGTAAAAATAGAAATAAAAATAAAAAACAAGTATAAAAAAGTATATACTATATAGTCAGTGGCATATTTACAGTCCTGATGTCCATGTTTGTTGTTTAACAGATGGTTATGTACATGTTGATATTTTACAGGATGAGATTTGAGATATTCTAATATAAATATGGTGGCTATGTACATGTTTGGTATTTTGCAGTGAAACATTTTAGGTATCACATATAAATATGGTTTATTGCACACTGGAGAGGTTTTTGTTATAAAGTCTGACAGCTGCAGGAAGGAAGGACCTGCGATACCTCTCCGTCACACATTTCGGGTGGAGCATCCTGTCACTCACGGAGCTCCTTAGTGCAGTGAGTGTGTGTTGGAGGGGGTGGGAGTCTTTGTCCATCATGGAGGACAGCTTGGCTGTAGTCCTCCTCTCCACCACCTCCTCCATCGGTTCCAGAGGGCATCCCAGGACTGAGCTGGCCTTCTTTATCAGTGTGTCCAGCCTCATCCTGTCAGCTGCTGTGATGCTGTTCCCCCAGCAGACCACTCTGTAGAAGACAGCAGAGGCCACAACAGAGTCATAGAAGGTCTTCAGGAGTGCCCCCTGCACCCCAAAAGACCTCAGTCTCCTCAGCAGATAGAGTCTGCTCTGTCCTCTTTAATAAAGTGCGGTGGTGTTATGAGTCCAGTCCAGTTTATTGTTTAGATGAACACCCAGGTACTTATAAGATGTCACCGTCTCAATGTCCCTTCCCTGGATGTTCACTGGTGATGGGGGGAGTGGGGGCGCCTGCAGAAGTCCACAACCAACTCCTTGGACAGATGAAGCCTGACCATCAAATGATTTATTTTACAGGTACTTCAGATACTACTCTATAACCCCTTTCTTCTCTTCCAGCTAAAGACAGAGGAGGGCAAAAGTGTGTGTGTAGGGACTCTTTTCAACTCGCTGTATGTAGACCTGTGATCCCCTCAATTACTTATGCAAATTAGGCGGGGTCAAGAGGGGCCCAGAGTCAGAGACATGCGCACACTTTTGTCAGGTAGTTACGGGTGAAGAGACCATTGCATTGCTGATTAAGAATGGATCCACAAGAGTACACAAAGATTGTAAACTACAAACTTTGAACACAATACCCTGAGAATTTTTTCTAAGAGAGAGACATTTCTGCTTCGGAGGAAAGCGTCTTTGTACGTCGTTGAAGGTGAGATAAGATAAGCAACAAAATTAAAAAAACAAACAATCAAACAAAAAATATTCACAACACTAAGGAGATGCTGATTATTTATTGTTAATGGATAGCACCAACAGTAATTCTTTTGGCATTAGGCCTTTCTTGGACCTTATTAATCCGTAAAATGTCCATTTTATGAAAGTATGAAAACGTGCTTTTTGACCCTTATGTACCCGACAACGAAGCCATTGACACTGCCTTACATCGTCATGCATTACAGTATTGTGTTTTAGACCGTATATTCTGTCATAAGAACAGTGGGTTGTAAGTTGTCAGTTAGTTAATTAAACGTATCAATAACACACTGTAAAAGTTCCCACTTCATCAAGTTCATAAAGCATTGACGTAAAATTACTCTTTTTGCAGTGATTCAGACTGACTTATATATTAAATAAACATAGTGCACAAGCCAAAGAGTTTTGGAACCAGTGGTTTAACCTCTTAATAATGCAGTGGAACTTATTGGATCATGATTAGTGAAATGTAGCAGAGTGGATTTACAAAAGTACCATCAAATGTAAAATGGTACAAGTACTTTAAAAACATAACATGAGTAAATGTACATAGTGTATTCAGTGCTTCTTGTTGGTTTAGTAATGTGTCAGAGAGATGTGATACTAGCATGGTTATTACAAGGAAATTGTCTTGGTATCAATAGTCTTTAGATGTAATGTATATCATTTCTTGCAAATCTGACTGTTCTTTGATTCCATCTAGGAGGAGAGCTTTACTACTGCCGATACAAAGGCACAGCCAGTAGTATCAAAACCAAAGTGGTATGTGGTGCTGATGAAGACTGCAAGATTTTCCAGGAGTTCCATGATAGCCCTATTGGGGCACACACTGGCCGGACAAAAACTAGAGAAAGCATCTCAAAAAGATTTTACTGGCCAGGGATGTCTGTAGACATCAGAAAGTGGGTAAGTCCACAATGTGTCCAAACCGTATATAATTATCTATGATGAAGCTTATCATTTCATTCAAAGGAACCCTTTCCCTTTTTTTTATCTTTACCTTGGTTTTTATATTACATGTGTTCCTTAATAAGTTTCCTTTGCCTTTTACATAACATGTCATCATCAGGTTTCCCAATGCACATCATGCCAGACTGGTGGGGTGTCATTAAAAAAGCCTGCTGAATATACCCCAATAAAGGTTAGTTCATCTGAACTGCAAAAAATGTATGTAAATGGTACAAGACTTGTGCTTTTAAAAAAAAAAAAAGTTTTCAAAAAGATGCACGGACTGCCTTTTATATTAAACATTTTTATAGATTAGAAGTCTCTCAAATGTATATTTAAACTATAAATTATGAATTAATCAGTGTTTCTGGAAGTAAACTATTTTAATGTGAAAATTTCTTTCGATGTAAGGTTTCTCAGCCATTTGAGCTGGTTGGGATGGACCTTATTGGAAAAATTTCATGCACAGAAAACGGACATCAACACATCTGTGTGATGGTGGACTATTTCACAAAATGGCCACAGGCTTACCCATTAAAAACAAAGTCAGCCAAAGAGGTCACACAGTGCATCGTGAAATTTGTCCACCAGTTTGAAGCCCCAAAAAGGATTTTGACTGATCAGGGAAAAGAGTTTGTCAATGCAGTAAGTATTTCTGTCAAAGGCAGAGTTTGGCTACAGCACCTCATTTTCATTCTGACATCTTGTTAATTTAGTTCTGGCAATATGTGTGAAGAATGACAGTAGTGTAGTTTTTGGAACTGCTCGTTTTTATTCAATAAAGTTGCTAGATTATTTACAAATAATGCTAACATTTATCCATAAACATTAATTTATGCTAACACTGATTCAATGATTTCATGTTTTTACTGCTTCAGCTAAGAAAGTTACATTAGACAAAATTAACTGTGCTCTTGTTTCCTGTCTGATATTTTAAGTTCCTGCTATTATGCTGACTTAGCTGAAATGAAAGTACCTACTGTTAACCCCCTGTACTGTGATTGACCTTTTCATGGCAGACATAGACAAGGTTTGATTTCAACATTACCTATGATGTCACCTCCTAAGCCTGAAGTGTATAAGATCTTGTGTTTTACTTTGGTTCTTTTATTTGGATGTTTGAGAATGTGTTGAAAGGAAAACAACCTCACCAAGCTTTGACTCCCTAATGACTGCATACTCACACCTGCAGTTAATATTAAAGGCAGACATTCACTTCAGGTCGAACCGACCTGGGTAAAGAAAATAACTGCGAGATTCATCACACTTCAACCATCAAAATATTCTGTTGTGAGGTAAACTAGAACTGTCCCACCCGTTTGCTGTGTATAAAATGTTATGTTACACCATGCAGAATAGTTTTTTGTTTTTGGAGAGGAAGCTGCACACTTTGTCTGGAGGTGCAGAGCTGAGCGCTCAGCTGAGTGATTTTTACTAACTTTTGTATTGTTTCACATATTGTCAATAAATGGTTGGCTAACCGATCTAATCTGGACTTGTGCCTTCTTCCAAACAGAACAAAACCTTTAACAACTTGGTGACCCCGACGTGATTTGGCTGAAAGGCCTGTCCGGATTGAGGACAACGATCGGTGGACTCGGAGGAATTCTGCACAGACAAATGAAGAAGTGGCCACTGAATAATAAAGGTAAGCAGAAAACCTTTTGATATACAGTATCAGAATTTCTGCAATTGACGATTCTAAATTCAAAATTGTCTGTGTTGGAATTTCCTACGAGTGAGTAAAATAATTTTGACCATTTTTTTGTCTCTTTTCTTTCACAAATGTATACTGCAATAAACTGAGTAAAACATGTCAGACAGTATGAGCAGGATCCACTCATATGGGACAGGGATAGCCTGGGCGTCATATGATGAAATGGGAGTGTAACTAAATGATTGAGAGACAATCGGGCCCGAGGTTACACAGATCTGTCCAGTGAAGCGTCCTAGTTAAGGTTAAAATGTTTTGACACCAGTATCCCTTATTCAATTGACACGTTTTAGGAGTCAGGGTTCTTTTTTCGCAGGGATATCTGGGGGTCTGGAAGTAATCTGAGTGCAGTACTCAGTCCTCATATGAAGGTGACGACCTTCGAGGTCTCCTAGCATATAGTGTAAGACGTAATAGGAATGCGGTATTCCCCCTCCAATAATTAAAGGTGAGGTACCTTTAGAGGTTGTCAGAGTCGGACGCTAATGTGTGGGTGGCTTTTCAATCAGTTTTGATACTTTGAGGTCATTTGTGGAGAGTGTACTGGAGATTATAGATCCAGAAATTCCTCAAAGCAAAGTGACTATCAACTGATTGCTCTGTGGGGCTTGGGTTGGGCATAGGCCAGGGGATAATTGTGTTAGGTTAGGGTGTGTGGTCTGAACTGAGAATAATGGTGAATTCCAGAGGGCCATAGGTGAGGATCTGGTATTGCACCGTTCAAGGAACAAGCCACTCACGTGTATAATATATTCTTGTGTAAACATAAACTGAGAATGGCAGAGAAGCAAATAAGGGAATGGGGACGGGGTCCCCCGAACAGTTTTCAAGTATGTGTGTGTAAGTTGTGGGAGGATATGAAAGATGAGCAAGAACCAAAAAATCAGAAGGAAGAAGTAGGGAAGTTAGAATTGATGGAGAGAGGTAGTCTGAGAGGTAGTCTGAGGGAGACTACACTGTTAAAAGATATATTACAATTGATAAATGCCCAGTATACCGTTAAAAACATACATTTAGTGTCGAAAAACAGTAAAATCAGATGGTTTTCAGATGAATCCATGTAAAATCAGGGTATACATTGTTAATTTTAGGAACCAGCCAAATTTAACTACAGTAAATTGATGTTCAAATACTATTTTTTCCATGAACAATGACAAAGTTATAGCATAAAAAACATTAGGCTCATAAAACTTAAATATTTATCTATAATTATTTATCAATCTAGAGAATTAGTATATAAAAACAAACAACAACAACAGCAATGACACAATATATAAACAAGTTATTTACTAGGAAGTACTACAAACTGGCAACAAGACAGGGGAGGACAAGAGGTTTAAATACATGAGGTGATCGGGGTGATTTGACACATCTGGGAAGCAACGATAAGGGATCAGGTGTGACAGAGCCAGACAGGAAACAAAACACACGGGAACAAAGAAAAGCAGGTGAATTTTTAAAATACAACAAGAAACACAAGACAAACATGAAACATGAAAACATAAAAGGCAGTTTTACTAAAACAGGATCATGACAGAAGACGATCAGTAATAATTGGACTGAGGTCATAATCATTAAACTTTGTAACTGTTTCTTGCAAATGAAACAAATGTTAAAATCATTTTAGGATACATTGATTTTGGGTAATACATACTGTGTTTCTTGTAAGTAGAAGTAAAATAAAGGAAGAAGTTAGTCTGACTTATTCATTATAATAACAAGGAATGATCTGTAAAATGACATTTGAATGAGAAAAAGACATGCTAAGTTGCCTTTAAAAATATGATAATGAAATCTTTCTGTTGTTAATATTTTGTGAGTTTAAGAGATAATATTTAAACTTTTGCTAGTATCTGTTAATTTACAGTTATTTGACTGTCTTACGGAAAATTGGAGATAAGCCTGTAAAGGCATACAGAAAATTGTATGTAAAATTACAGCTAAAGATTGAAAAATGCAGTAAATTGTCATTAAAAACAGAATATTGATATATTCTTGAATTATGTTTGATTGACTGTGATTTTAAACATAAAACATAAAACTACTGAAAAAAGAAAAATCTATAAAACTACTAGCAAATCATTGTTTTATCAGAAAACAGGTACAATATTACAGCGTCCAGCAAAGATCAGTGTCAGGAAGTGATGAAACAGGCAAAGAGCTCGGCTGATCAAGCACAGAGAGACTAGAAAGAAGTTGGATCAGTGACAAATGAGAGTTTGCATGATGAGCAATTCAAAAATGTTTTAATAAATTGTTTTAAAAGCTTGCATCAGGTTTGCAGAAATGTATATTTTGTATTTCTTTAGGTTTCATGTTATTTCAAATAGCCTTTGAACCATTTTTTTTACAGAAGAAAAGATGGATTTCCCCTGAAAATGTCCAGTGCTGTTACCACAATAAAAGGATAATTATTTTATATTATTTTTTCCACCTAGAGTGTATAATAATATATAAACTGTTAAAAAATGTTTTAGTACATTGCAAAGGAGGGTTATATCTCATTCCCCATGAATTTTCCTGGAAATTATAATATTTTTATGAAAAATACAGGTTACAAATATTGACAAAATCAGCTAAACCATATGACCTGCTGCTTTTACAGAAGAAACTGGCACTGAAATCCAAGCATGACAGCCAGCAAGTTTGATTGAACTTGTGTTTTTCATTTTATTATTTTCAATAAAGAAAAACACCAACAACAAGAATTTGATGTTTTCTATTAATTAATTTAAGAAATAATAAATGGCCCTTGCTGCAGGATCTGCATGGCTCACGCCCTGTGTTGTTAATGGCATCTATTGTGTAAAACAGAGGCTCTATTATATTGCAATAATCATGACACAATAGAAAGTTCATAAATGTAATTTAACAGATCTAAATTAAAATCTTTCATGAACATTTCACATGTTTTTGGAGTGTCGTATCTTTTTAAAGCTACTGTTCATTTTTAACATGGTCATAGTTCATCCACTGCTGCTACATTTATGACATTTGTTATTTTCTTCTATATAGAGAATAAAGTTGAAAGTGGATGGAATACAAATATGTATTAATTTTATATTTAATATGACCTAAAGCAAAAATAATAAAGCTATGTGGAATAATGGTGTTATTATAACCTTCCACAGATTTGATAATATAAGTTGTGGATATATCACCACTTTTTCTAAGAAATTCAACACTAAACACTTAAAAATAGTTTTATATGGACCTTAGTTCACATTAAGTTTTTAATTGGCATCAAGAACGTATGTTATTTGCCAACATTAAATGATGTAACGGATTACACCATTTGATATTTCAATCAAAATTCAAAGTTCACAGGCATTAAGATGGATACCTATGTAAGCACATGGCCTTGATGTGAAGATTTCAGACTGATTTTTTTAAATAAATATTTATTTTTACAAGTTACTTTGAATTATACTTGGTTTTCTAAGGTCATACCATTTGAGATGTAACCCTAAACACACCTGACCATACCCTATAAAGGTAAAATTATCAAGATATCAAAGACGGTAACCTTGGCATGCAGCAGTTAGGTAATTTGTGACTTTATTTTCAAATTTTAACCTTTTTAAGTTTAACTAATCAATGGGAACAAAAAACAATTGCATAACGTCACTGACCCAGTAAAAACAAAAATAAATAATACTAATAATAATGGCACTGAAGGGAGCTATCAAACACCTGGCTGGTTGTGATCAGTATTTTTCTAGAATCATGAAAATGATGCAGTCAGTTCAATTAGAAACTAACAATAATAATAATAATACATTTTATTTAGAAGCGCCTTTCTGAGCACTAAAGGACACTTTACAAAGTAATTGAAAACACAATTAAAATAAATAAAACAACAGAGAAGGAGTGATATCTGTGCCTGTTTGTCTGTTTGTCTAACCCTCCCTTGTGTTTCCTGTTTGTGTTACTACATGGAACGTCCGTGGCATCCATTCAGACACCACAGATGGCACTCTGTGCTTCAAATTGAGAAATACGTTGACCAACTTAACATCTCTGCAAACAGTATTCTCAACAGGTGATCTCCATTCTCATCAAGGAACAGGAAGAAGAGAGCTCCAACGTTAAATCTGGCCAATACGTCTGGACAAAGTGCTTTAAGTTCTACTGGAACCAACCTAAGTAGTCTGGTCCCTATACAATAGCAAAAATAACACCTTACTGCCTAAAAGTCTGGCTTACTGACGACAAACTGAGCCCTGTGGATTCACAAATCACACTGCTCACTCAGCCAGCACATTGACCCACCTGACCGCACACTGACTGAGGTGCACACTGACCTGACAGGCCTACCTGACCCCTCTGAGGCTGCAGACTCAGAGTGAACTGTTTATATCCTGTAACTTTACACTGTTTCTTAACATTGTGAAATTAATCAACATTTCCTCCTTAGCTCTGGTGCTGTGTTGGGCCTGCACTATCTGCAGTGCAGTCCTTGAACTGCAATGACATGCTTAATCTTAATTTTTCTTGCAGTTTTCCTCACCTGGCTGTGGTATGAGCTACAACTCCGAGATATCTTACAATGTATACACTGTTTAAAATGTATAACCACTGTCTTTGAGAACAAGCTTCCAGGTCCTATTCCAGGCCTTCACTCCATGCTTGACCAACTGATGATGAGGAGGGTGACAACGTCCCTGATGTCTTAATCCAAGCTGATGATGATGACACGGATGAAGATGCTCTTGGTGACCCCGATCTGCTAATGCTCACTCACTTGTAAATATTAGAGCCTTTAGAGGATGATGTTGAGTTTCCCTCCATCCACTGGTGTCGAGTTTCCCTCCACCCTCACACGTTTTCTCCTCGTTGACCTCTGAAGGGGGATTGATCCCTCCCACATGATTGACAAAATGCACACACACTGGAAATTGGCTCCTACACACATCTCATACCCTCTGATGACGATTCTTCATGTGTGTTTTTATCACCTGTGTTATATTATGCTCTCCTCATGTACTGTTTTTACCCTGTCAGTGTGTGCTTATATTATTAATCTACATTGTTTTCCTTTTGCATTAGTTGTTATCAGAAGTGCTTCATAGTCTTATGATCTCAGCTGAGTGGTGCTCTGGCTGATATGGTTGTTATGTTAATGTGAAGGTTTAGTTTGTATTTTTACACATGCATTTATATATATGTTTATTTATATGCTCATTACCCTGTACTCATTCTTGTTGTGTTTGTTGTCCTATGACAGTCACCCACCCTGCTCCCTTAAGGAACCCTATTTTGACACTTTCTGTCATCCCCACTGTCTCTCTCATCTCTGCTCAGCTATGGACTACAGATACGTCTACGCCAGCGTGTCTGTGGGACGTGGCTCAGCCCTCTCCTGATTCCACAGTGGTGAGATATGACTGTGGGCCCTGCTCAGTCACACAGGATTATGATTGAATTGATCTGTCTGATTGATTGACATGACATGGTCATGTCAAAAGGGGGATTAATTTAATGTCTCAAATTGAGCATCAGTATGGGTGTGGCTCTGACTGACTTCTTTGTTTGTGCATTGACAGTAGATTGTGTTCTGCTCTCTTCCCATAAAAGGCCTGATGTGTTTCAGCAACAATAGTGATCAGGTACTCATGTACTTCCTCCTCAAACTGCTGCAACTAAATATACACTGTTGTCTTTTTGATGCTCACACTGACAGGTTTCACTTGTGACCTGGTGCTAAAGTTAATACACATTGTTAACTGCATCACATAGTTGCGTCACAGAAGACCCGACGTTGCTGAAGGACCCCCAAATACACCATGTTATGTTGCTAAATGTTTGCTTTTAAATGTTTTTATTGCTCATGTGCGGAGTTGTGGCCGGTCGAGTCTGAAGATGGTCTGAAGCTCCCAAGGACAACGGATTCTTGGTGCGAGGACTGAAATGTGCTCCTGGTCAATAAAGTTTAGCTTTAGCTTTTATTACTATATTTTAGAGGGTGTGGGTACATTGCAAAATGCAACAAAGAACTGCTTGCTGATAAAGTTAAATACACTGACATGCACACACATAGTTAGTCTCACAATGTTTAGAGATTTCCACAATGTGCACAAGCTTGCTGAGATGTGTGCTGAATTGTGTCCCACTTTGGTCGCCGCCCTGGGGGTGATGGGGGCGAGGACAGATACTTTTGCCTCACTAAGATGTTATTTAGGCTTGTATGATCTCATGTAGGCTTTATTTAGCACCCGTGAGGTTTTCACTCTGACACAATATCATTTTATAGGACGCTTCAGCTTTATAGGCCTTATGCATACATATAGGTTTAAACAATATAATTGTTTAAAAAAAGGGAAACATCAATTTATGCTAACACTGATTCAATGATTTCATGTTTTTACTGCTTCAGCTAAGAAAGTTACATTATACAAAATGAACTGTGCTCTTGTTTCCTGTCTGATATTTTCAGTTCCTGCTATTATGCTGACTTAGCTGAAATGAAAGTACCTACTGTTAACCCCCTGTGCTGTGATTGACCCTTTCATGGCAGACATATCTTATGAAATCAGTCACGAGGTTTGATTTCAACATTACCTATGATGTCACCTCCTAAGCCTGAAGTGTATAAGATCTTGTGTTTTACTTCAGTTCTTTTATTTGGATGTTTGAGAATGTGTTGAAAGGAAAACAACCTCACCAAGCTTTGACTCCCTAATGACTGCATACTCACACCTGCAGTTAATATTAAAGGCAGACATTCACTTCAGGTCGAACCGACCTGGGTAAAGAAAATAACTGCGAGATTCATCACACTTCAACTGTCAAAATATTCTGTTGTGAGGCAAACTAGAACTGCCCCACCCATTTGCTGTGTATAAAATGTTATGTTACACCATGCAGAATAGTTTTTTGTTTTTGGAGAGGAAGCTGCACACTTTGTCTGGAGGTGCAGAGCTGAGCGCTCAGCAGAGTGATTTTTACTAACTTTTGTATTGTTTCACATATTGTCAATATATGGTTGGCTAACCGATCTAATCTGGACTTGTGCCTTCTTCCAAACAGAACAAAACCTTTAACAATCTGTTGGTCCTCAACTCTTCAGCCTCACCCTCCCGTCAGAAGGTCTGTCTCCACAGATCCTCTCTTCCTGTGTTTTTTCTTTCAACAGGCCAATTTCTCTCCATTCAGCACCACTAAGACTATTTCTTACTCTTCCGCCTTCTGACCTTTCATCTTTTATCTCTTTCTTTGTCAGCTGGTCTTCGCTCTGCTTCATTGCTTCCACTTCTGCTGCTTCCAGCTTACGACAGAGCCACAGCGTGACATTTAGGGACAATTGAGCCATGGCAGTTATGGATTGTGACTGCAGCGTTTCATAGAGACATATTTGGTCAATGGCAAACTCGTCTGCTCCTTTTGACCTGACAATAATCCATATTGCTTTTTTTCTTTTCTTTGTCGATCCACTAACCCGTCCATTATGGGAGTCGAAGTTGATGGAGTGTCACTGAAACTCTTAAAAAATGAATACATGAACATAAATCCTGCACACAGAAAAGGAGTCATGTAAATCATTTTAATTAATTTATTTTACACTTCATGTGTATAAAAAATTTTAGACAGCTTTGAATTTAGACCCAATTATGATATTTAAAGCCAACTCATCTGGTGAAAAGAATGGCAATGGAGGTTTGGAAAAAAAAAATAAAGAACAAAAAGCAACAACTAAGGTATATACTTACAAGCTTTAGATGAGCACCAATGTACTCAGATTTATTTTTAATTAAATTAGTCTTAATCTATTCATTTATTTACTTATCCTAATAAGAGGGGACAGAGTGTTATTTTGGGCTCTAATTTCCTGGAGCAACTCAGGGTGGCGCAGCCTGGCGCACCCTGCGCAGTGGTAATTTCGTGCGGCACATCGCCGTGCGCAGCCAATTTGGCAATTTTGTAGACCGGCTGCGCCAAGATGGGTGTGACGGCGCACCAGGGGGAGGTGTCGAAAGATTCAGCTTGGCGCAGTGACAATTTCGTGCCAAAAAACTGCGCGGAAGGTGCGCTGAAAGCCCACCAGCTCCAACCTGGTCTATTCTCAATGCAGGCCAGGCACACTCGGGGCAGTGGTAATTTGGCTGACAGGCGCACTGTGCGCACACGTCACCAAAACCTCACAGGCAGGTGTCCACAGTGTTAGGCACATTTCAATGCAATAAACAATCACAACAACCACTATTTAATGTAACCGTCTGAACCAGCATATACATTTGTATCTATATTAATTGTCCCGTCACATCTGATGTCAGATCAGAGACGTTTGTCATAACTAACGAGTTCACATCTCTCAGCCAACCACAAACAGCCACATCATCCGATACGGAGTATCTGGCTTCTCTCATCTCATGAAATTCAAAAAAAGAAAAAAGAGAGAGACGCTCGCTGAATAAATGTAAGTCACTCTGTGTCTTAAGGACTTACCTGCGATTGCCCATATTTCTCTGTTTTAATCTTTATTCGTAACGTGATCTTAAAAGATGGAGTACATTATTACAAGGAGGATGAGGAGGAGATATATTTTCACCAAAGGTTCTGCTATTTGGCGATGACAGACCAGTAATGCATGTGGATCACAAGCATGATGAATGGATTAGCCTGCTGCTGTGTTTAAATGTAATTATCACTTAATTTTGTACTCCTATTATGACACAGGAACAGATTACATCTGTCCCGTGAGGTGGTCCACACGGTGACGCACATTGTGTCCTCCGATGCGCGGCCCGGTGGTCCCTGCGCTCTCCCAGCTGCTGCAAAAGTGACAGCGGGTCTGACCTTCTTCGCCACCGAGGTGAAACTGTCACTGCGCCTCGCCCGTGGCGCACTTAAAGGCGAGGAGAGGCGTTCATTTGATTGGTGAAGATCACACTCGGCTGTGTTAAACCCACTCAAGTCTTCTCTCCTCCCTCTCTGCTACGTGCGTCGGTAGGAGAGACGGAGGCGTGGGTGTGCCTCCCTGCGCAAGACTGCGCCGTGCACAAAACTTGCAAAATGCCCTGGACACACCCTGTTGGCGCGGCACAGGTGGGGCGCACCTGCCCTGCGCCGCGCACGTGCGCCCCGCCTTGTCTACGAAATTAGAGCCCTTTGTGTTATGATCTTAATCAGAGGAGTTATCTGAACTATCCTTACTAAGTTTTTATGTAAAGTTTGTCTAATTTCTTAACTTAAGTTGGTAAAACTTACAACAGTTAGTTTAAGGCCAGGTGTGGTCAGGCCAAGGTCTGGGGTTCACATAAAGACAAAATATTTTGGTTTGCAAGACTGAAACGTGGTAAGAACTCACAACACATCCAAGATGCCGCAGCTGGTCTGGGTTCAAGTCCTGGCCAAGATTGTCATTTTTTCATTACTTTTTTCTCTCAACTTAAAGTTTTGACCCAAAGTTCAAAACTTTGTGCAGACCGTTACCTGAAGTTTTGGTTTTCTGGACCTTTCTTTTTTACAGTGTACCTTCCCCAAACCTCTCTGGACATATTTAAGAGGCAAGACTAAAAGGACAAAAAGCAAACAGGGCATTCATTAAAAATCCTGTGAATGAGCATTGAGTAAAACAATGATTTTTTTCTTTGCTCTTGGCAGCACAACCATTGACTGTCATGTCCAAACCATATTCCTTTCAGCACGACCACAGTTTTTTTCTTATCTCCAACCTTACATTAGGTACTTTGCTTGCTGAATTTGAAAACTCCTCTCAAAGGTTTAGATATAAAAAACTACTTACTAAGGAGCTGAAGCAGCTTTGTCTACGATCAGAGTCCAGCAGGACGATAAAGTCAATGAAAATCCTTTGAAATATCAGGAAATATCAGAGTCATGCTGTTGCACAGGCTCACACAAACCTTTTTACAATTATAAAACCAAACAAACGATTACACTTAGATATGTGAAATATGCATGCACTTTTTAAACAAGCCTGAAACATGTGATCTGGATGGTTGGGCCTGAAACCTTTCGACTGATGGTGGAGCACAAACATTCAGACAGAGCCATCAATGAAACTTCAATACAGAGTCCACATAGATCCCAAACTTCCAGCTGTTTTTCACATGTATACATGATAAATGGGAAAGAAAAACATCAACATGACAGATGATAAAAAGAGTGAGGTAAGGTGATTAAACTGAAATACAGGAGAAGTGACTTTTTTATCCTGCAGTTTAAAACATTATAATGATCACAGATGGATGTTTTGATCAGGATCAGTCAACTGAAAAAGCTCAGGATGAAAATTGTAAGAGAAAAATTTAAGTAAACGTCAAATAAAGAAGAAAAGTTTTTTTTCAAAAAAGTGGTAAATTGTAATTCAGGCTCTTGTACAGTGGTCAAAATTGAATTCCAAACTTCCAGTTGAAAAGGTAATGGTTAAAATGAGAGAGCTAAAGAAGAGTTGTTTACACAGATTGAAAAACATGTGCAACATCTACATTATAGGAACAAGAGTTTAGTGAATGACTGTTTTAAATAACACTGTTCTGGGGATGTGCACAGAGGAGGTGGAGAATAGACCAGAGCAAGACTAATTTCTCCTGCTTCAATGCTGAGTGATGGACTAAAGGAACCTTATTTTACCCCATAAATGTTTTATTCTGGATCCTCCAAACCATTAGCTGCTCCCCCTTTGTTCCTTTTCTCTGCTCCACCACCTCTTTTTCTTCACCCTCAGCCAACCTTCCTTGAACTCTCTGTCAGGTTTCAAGTTTTTTGTTCTAAGTCAGTATTTTTTCTTATTTATTACCGAAAGAAAGCGGAGGAACTGCAAGTAAGAACTTTCCCAAACATGTCAGAGAGCAATCACAGAGTTCGAGTTAAACACAGAAACAACTCACAGACCCTGACTGTACTTACATTTGGTTTGGGAACTTTTTTAATTAATTAAATCTGTTATATTTATATACAGGTTGTATATATATCTGTATATATGTATATTCAGTTATACATTCGGCTAATTTATGATCACTTGAGATATAGATGGTTCATTTTAGATACACAAGATACATTTTAATGTGTGACAATAACAGATGAACTTAAAAAACAAAAATCTTTAAAGATGTGACGTACCGAGCAGAAACAACTTAAAACCTTCAGAAGTGCACATGTCATTGCAAAGGATCATTACTTTGAGGAGGATGTTTTTAATAAATGTACTCACAGCTTTGTATGGATTAATGTGTCAAACAATCAAAATCTCAACATTCAGATTTTAATTGAGGGGCTTAATAACTCTGAGACCTGAAAACATGAAGCGTGTAAAGTCACAGAGCAGCGTGTTCAGGTGTGAGGAGATCACAGACATTTAAGTATGAATGTGTGTGAATGTAAAATGTCAGATTACAAATTAATACCTAACAGAGAAGCCTCCAACATCAGTGTGCAAACAATGTGAAGGGTGCAAATGGGTTGAGGTGTTTAGAGATGTTAAAGCCCTGAGTATTCATCCATCCATCCATCCATCCATCAGGGCCAAGTCATGGGGGCAGCAGGCCAAGCAGGTCGGCCCAGACTTTCCTCTCTCCTGCCACAATCTCCAGCTCCTCCTGGGGGATTCCAAGGAGTTGCCAGGCCAGACGGGATATACAATCCCTCCAGCAGGTCCTGGGTCTGCCCGGGGTCTCCTCCCAGTTGGGCATGCCTGGAAGACCTCCACAGGAAGGCGACCAGAGGGCATCCTTATTAGGTGCCTGAACCACTTTCCCTCTGACCTCCTCACCCTGTCTCTAAAGCTGCAGTCACACTGAACGCGACTTTGCGTCTGAAATCATGTCGCCTGTTCATGAATACCTCATTTTGGTCACCGTCGCCCAGTGACGTCACACCGGCTCGAGTTTCACCGCAATTATATCATATAATATAATTAATTGACATTATTCCAACTGTAAGAGCCTTGTCTTAAGCTGATTTAAGTTAAGTTAAAATATTGTGCAAATTTCATTGTTGATTTTTTGGTGTTATATTTCATGTCATTTAATGCCATATAAAGATAAATAATGTTTAAGAAGGTTAAAAAGCTAATTCATAGTTCATTTACAAGGCTCTGCTCCATTCACAAAGAATCACTTATACCCTGTTAATTAAAAGAAGTGATGTCATGTGCAGTGTTTAAGAGACGGGGCTCAGAGCTGGATCAGAGAGCTGCACTATGTAGTGCACTATGAACTCTATTCTTTCTTCATTAAACTTTGATTTTTGAAACGAATTACATCTCCTGTCATTCGTGTGAGATTACGTTACCGTGTCTACAACTTAAGTGTTTTTTTTGACATCCTGAAAGAACGCCACTACACCAACTGTATCCTTTAACTCATCTACCAACCACAAAACACTGCAGCTGATGGCCCTGCAGCAGCATCGTCTGTGAGTTCTCTGCAGTCCGTCTGGGTGGAACTAATGTCCTCACTAAATAATGTTTCCACAGGGACATGGATTGTCACTCTGTGAACCGGAATAAAAACAGTCTGTCACGGGTACCATCACACACCCACACTGATTGGATGTTGCCGCACAGCCACACACGATATCGCCTGAAGAGTTCAAACTTTTCAACTTCAGCGACAAAGCGACGAGCGACGTGGTCGCCCAGAGCGCGTCCATCTCATCACAGGAGGGTTAATCCCGCCCCATCGTGGCTGTACATTGACTTTACATGAGAGTCACCGAGGTCACAAAGTCGTGTTCGGTGTGTAGGCGGCTTAAGGCTGAGACCAGCCACCCTCCTGGGAAATCTAATTTTAGCGGCTTGTATCCACGATCTCTTTTGGTCATTACGCAGAGCTGATGATCAGAGGTGAGGGGTGAAACAAAGATGGAGCGGTAAACTGAGAGCACTGCTGCTTAACTCCCTCTTTCCCACAGCAGTTCAGTACAGAGTCTGCAGCTCTGCAGATGCTGCACCAATCCACTCGTCCATCTCTCTGTCTGGATTTATATTGACCTCTTAGTTTGTCAGAAGTTCTGTTTGGTTGTTTCTTGTGAGATGAGGCTGACAGCACAATGAGGAGGGGTGGGTGAAAAAGAGGGAGAGAGACTGGAAAGAGACGATGAACCAAAGAATCTGACATGTAAAACCTACAGGACATTAAAAACCTGCTGTTTCTCCACATTCATGGTGAAGAAATACACCATGACTGAATCTTTATATAACTCTTTAATGTTTACTGGACCTCCTACATTCATTAGCCACAACATACTCTGTTTGCTTTTTGTGTTATACATCATTTTCTGGTAAACACCTGTGTTTGAATGCTGGTGCACAAACCAAGGAGAATGGAGGATGACTAAAAAGAGGGCAAAGAGGATCAGAAAAAGCAAGTGGAGCAAGGACAAGGTAAGAAAACAACAGGGTGTCCCAAAATCATCGTAGTGGAATTCACAAAGATTTTACTTTGGGCTGCTGCATGTCAGTGTAGGTGTGTTATCAAAGTGTCTTACAGTGAGATAATGCTCTCAAGTAAATGCATGCACACACACACACACACATATATATATGACAGGTCACAGCTATCTGTGATATGCAGCACCACACTACTGTTGAGGTGGATTATGGGGTGTTTAATCTCAGCTCCTTCTTGCAACACAGCAGCACAGCAGTGGTGTGGCAAAGTTAGCATCACAGTCTCGGGATAATCTGAACAACATTTAAGCTAGTTTAGCATCATTAAAAAGTCTCTAAACATAGTTTAGGGTCTAATAAGTCACAGTAGGTGCTCAAAACAGTTGGCTTAGTTCACAGTGAGTACATGACACAGTAACTATAACATATAAACATCTGAAACATTGAAGAATTTAATTTATTATCCCGGACCATGCAATAGGACGTCCTACCTCAGTCAAGTCCTCTTTTCTCAGTGCAGCACCCAAGCCAACCACTGCGCCAATAGATGGCGGTGTTGCACCTTTTTCTGCTTTGCTGTCACAAAGTTTTCCTGTAGTGTTTTTTTACCGTCATAAAGAAAAGTTGAGGTGATGAGATGAGAAAAACACTTGTTTGTGGTTTTCTAGTTGTGTATGGGAAAGTTTCGGTTCTACTTGAGCGTGACACTGAACATTAGGAACGACCAGAGACTATATTTGATCTTAAAGAAATCCCCTGCAGTGAATATTGTATACCCTTGTTAATGAATACTCGTCTTTCTGTCTTCCTTATTTGACAAACAGAAATCTATCCACAGCAGTGTGACTAAAGAGATTGTCAAGAAATGGAGTGTGTAGGTTTGTGGATATCTGTCAGTCTCAGCAGCTGCTTCATTTTGTCAAAGGGGAATTATATTTGACAAAGTCAAGCTCAATTTTAATATGATCACAGGAGGACTTTGCTTCTGCCAAGATTTCTTCTCACTTCAGAGTGGAGTCTTTGGTTTATATAGCTGGATAACGATGTAAGGCAATGCTTTATGTCTCATTTTAACTCACCTAGTTTGACAAAAGTTCTACTGTTACACTTTTATACTGTGATTTAAAATATAGTAGAGACCCTGCTCTAACTCTGGTGTAAGGTGGGATTGTTATGTGTATAACAGTTGTCATTATTAAGGTAAAACCACCAGAATTTACTGTTCAGAAATGAACAACTAAAGAGTTGTTTTCACAACTCAAAAATAATCAGGGATGCACACAAGAAGATTAAAACCTCCATAAAAACTTAATCCAGATCATCTAAAGAAGTGAGACAACCATCGAGCAGAGACATTCCTGTGATAGAAGTGCAGTGATTGGTCAAGAGGAAGGGCTTGGGGATAATTCATGGTAGTTTGATGGCAGAAATCTTATTTTTAATGGTAAATCCTTTAAGCTGGGGTATGTCACTGCAGTGGAAGCAACTCCCATGTTTCCAGTAAGTGCTGAGCACCACCCCTTCCCTTATGCCCCACCAGTCCATTGGATTTGTGCCTTTAGCTGCTACTACCATTATGCTAACGTAATTTTATCTGCATCTTCAAAAGAGCTGCAAACCACACATCCCTTCATTAAGTTATCATAACCTGTACAGTCTGAGCAATAACAGAAGATGATTTAAATATTAAAAGCACATATACCTAAGTATGGCGTCCAATAACAACATCATCCCTGAACTGAGCCCTGATTGGCAGAGACGATGTCCGTCTAGATTTTGTAAAGCCCTATTCGGATCCAGGATGTGGTGGACATGTCTGATGGTCCCTCAGGTGGCTTCAGTAATAGAGTCTTTTTTTCGTTTGGACCAGTGACCAGAAAATAACCTGCAAATTGACAGGAAAAAGTAATAAAAGAATAAAAAAACATCTGCTAAACAAAAGTTAAAGATAATTCATTCACAAAACAAGCGATGCCCGATAGACTTGATCTTGGGCTATTTAATTAGATTAGATTACATAGATATTTATTTCAAACCAAACAAATTATTTCTCATATAAAACATAACATGAAAACAATCCACAGGACACCATACAACCATAAAGCCAACAGACAAAAACTACAACAAACACAACAACAATTGCGGTTTGAAAAGGGGCTAGAAGAAGCAGAGCTTATATATTTCCGGCCCCAACACAATAACAACATTAATACCACAAATCACAAAACACAAAGTCGCTCTCCAAAAACCCCTCATCCCCACAATCATCCCATCAGTTTACATCATTTTTCCTTCCTTCTCCTCCCTGTTATAAATTTCAAACACTCCTTTTCTAAACTTCCTTTTGAATTGATTGACATTATAACTGAGTTTAACCTCAATGTCTAAATTGTTCCATAAAATGACCCCTTCAACAGATATACACATACGTTTGAGAGTTGATCTCACCTTTGTTGTTTCAGTTTGAGTTTTCCTATTAAGTCATATTTTCTACAACCGTCCCTCTCATGAAATAGATTCTGAATTGTGTTTGGAAGAAGATTATTACTTACTTTATAAATAATTTATGCAGTTTTAAATTTGACCAAGTCAAAAAAGTTTAATGCAGATGCCTTTAAAAAGAGTAGACTGGTGTGATCATGGATCCTTGCATTAAATACTGTTCTTATAGCTCTTTTTTGGAGTATGTATAGAGGCAACAAGTTGGTTTTGTAAGTATTACCCCATACTTCCACACAGTAACTCAGATAAGGCAAAACAAAAGAATAATATAAAATAAGTAGAGACTGTTGATTGAGTATAGACCTAGATCATCTCATAACACCAACACTCTTTGCGATCTTGGAACAAACATGGCCAATATGGGGTTTCCAGCGGGTATTTTCATCAATATTCACACCTAAAAATGTGGTATGGTCCACTCTTTCAATAGTTACATTATCAATAGTTATTTGTACCGGAAGGTCAGTTATACGTCTACCAAAAAGCAAAATTTTTGTTTTGTTCAAATTTAGTGACGATTTGTTTGAGTCAAACCAATCTTTCAATTTCTTCAATTCCTGTGTGACTTCTTTTAAAAGCTGCTGCAAATCCTCACCAGAACATATCATGTTGGTATCATCCGCGAAAAGTACAAATTTAATATTTCTTGATACCTCACAGATATCATTAATATACAAAATGAAAAGGATTGGCCCCAATATTGACCCTTGTGGTACACCACATGTGATGTCTCTTTCCTTGGAAATATAATTGCCAACCTGGACAGACTGTTTCCTATTAGCTAGATAGCTTCCCAGCCAGCTCAGAACAGTCCCCCTAATACCATGTCTCTCCATCTTTTTTAACAAAATGTCATGGTTTATAGTGTCAAAGGCCTTTTCCAAATCAATAAAAACTCCAATGGTAAACCTCCCTTTATCTAAATGTGTGGTTATTTCTTCCATTAAATCAATCAGTGCATGTGACGTGGATCTGTTTTTTCTGAACCCATATTGTCCGTTAGATAATATTTTATGTTTCTCTATAAAAATATTTAATCTTATAGTGAAGAGCTTTTCCAGAATCTTAGAGAATTGTGGCAGTAAGGAAACTGGTCTGTAATTTGTAAATAAATGTCTATCACCTGATTTGTATAAAGGGATTATTTTAGCAGTTTTCATATTGTTTGGAAATTTTCCTGATTGAAAGGACAAGTTGCAGATGTGAGTAAAAGGCTTCAAAATTCCATCAATAACTTTTTTCAATATTACCATATCGATCCCATAAAAGTCTGTTGATGTTTTGTTCTGACAATTCTTTATGATTTCCATAATTTAATTTTCATCTACAGGATTCAGGAACATTGAACTTGGATTTCTATCTATTAGATGGTCCAGAGCCTGGTTTCTAGTTGGGAACCTTTAGTAATCTTTTGTGCCAGGTCAGGCCCAATCCCAACAAAGAATTTGTTGAAACCATCCACCACTTCTTCCATGTTACTAATGGTCTTGTCATTATCCACAAAATACTCCGGATATTTCACCCCCTTTGATCCATTTCTAACAACTGAGTTGAGCACCTTCCATATACCCTTAACATTGTTTTTATTACTTTCCAGTAATTTAGTTTAGTAGTCTTTTTTACAGTTCCTCACAATATTAATTAATTTGTTTTTGTATTTTTTGTATTTGGATGCAGCCTCTTTAGTTCTATATTTAATAAACTGTTTATATAGAGGATTTTTCTGCTTGCATGCATTTATTAGCCCTTTTGTTTGCCATGGACTCTTTGCATAGTTTTGTTTATTCTTAAATTTTTTAATTGGGCAGTTTTTGTCATACAATTTTTTGAATATTTCTAGAAATATTTCATAAGCTTTATCACAGTCATTTTCCTGAAGTATTGATTCCCAATTCTGAGTAATTAGGTCGGCTTTGAGAGCTTTAATAGATTCTTCTGTTCTAACTCTATTATACAGACATGTGTCAGTATTCTTTACCCTTTTATACTTGATATCATACACTACAAAAACTGGAAGGTGATCACTAGTATCATTGAGCAGTAGTCCACTGATTGTATCATTAACCAAAGTATCAGTAAAGATGTTATCAATTAAAGTAGCACTATAAGAGGTTATTCTGCTAGGTCTGGTGGTTTTTGGGAACAGACACATACTAAACATCACATCCACAAATTCCTCTGTTGATTTATGCTTCTTGGCATGTAGAAGGTCAATATTATAATCCCCACATACGAACAGGTCCTTATGATTAGTTATGGTAAACAGTTTTTCCATGCCTTGAATAAATCAATGTTTGAACCCGGAGCCCTATAAATACAACTTACAATGATATTCTTTATCTTTTTCAAGTGGATTTCGACCGTTACACATTCAAATACATCTTCTACAGCCAGTGACATATTTTCTATTATTTTACAGTCAGAATTTTTGTCAATGTAAAGAGCAACACCACCTCCTTTTTTGTTTTGTCTGTTTGTGTAAAACATTTCATAACCACACATATTAAAATCTGTACCTTTTCAGTTCTTAACCAGGTCTCAGACATGGCTATTATGTTGAATGGTGAATCAAATTGCTCTAAATAATCTTTAATGGAATTATAATTTGTATACAGACTTCTGCTGTTGAAGTGAATTAATGTAATCTTATTTTCTGTATTGATCATTCTACTAAATTTCGTTTCTGTATAATATCTACAATCAATGTTAGTATAACCAAAGAAGTTATTATCAGGATCAATTTCATTCACCATATTTTGCCGATTATAATCCGTGTACATGAAAGTTTCCAGTTCCAAACTATCACAATCAATACATAAGGAAGTTTCACTCTCCACCTCATCCTCAGATGACTTCAAGTGGTCACCTTCAACACCACTCATATGCAACCATTTCCAAAAGTTGATAAAAGGAGAAATAATCCGAGATGTTGGGCGAGGAGCAAGAGCGACACAAAGAAAAGACAGACAGACAAATAGAACACATAGATTCATACACAGACACACAAAAACCTACACACAACCACATAAAGCTGAAAAGCAGGGAAATTTAGCAATCCAGCACAGAATCAGATTGCTGCACAGTTCAATGAGTAGAAATAAGTAGAAGTAAGAGGGCCCCTCTTCTACAAAAATATCCAGGCAAAGGGAAAGGAAAGCCTCATCACACATCTACATAGGTACTTGCATAAGCTTACATGCTGATGAAGCTTAATGAACCAAAATCATTCACTTTTTAATCATAAGAACAATAACCACGTAAAACAAGGTAATATTAAATTAACCAAAATATGCAAAAGCATTTTAAATTAATTGAAATGATACGTTATTCCATTATCATTTTTTCTATTACATTATTCCATCATAATTGCATTAGTACCTCTGCTTGTGTCAAGAAATCAAACCACCCGATCGTTACCAGCCTTGGCTTTGCGACAGTTTTGTCTTTACGACAGTCTTTACGGAGTGTCTTGAGTGCCTGAATTTACGGCAAACATATGCTTCCCGGGTGCCGTGTAAGTCTCAGTACGTTGATTTAACCAAGAAAACATTATCTGTGGTTATTTATAGACTATAAAATTAAAAAATAAGAAAAACAAACCTAACGCAAAACCTGAAGAAATCCTTCAATCAGAGTAAGTCGCTTCTGACAACTTTCAAACATTTGCAAAGTTACTCACGACTTTATCCCGGGGAGAAAGAAGATGAGGAGGATGGGGAGGAGAGATGTTTAAAGAAGGATTCAGCTTCTTCAGAAGAGTTAAATACTTTTGGCTTGTCCTCTAGGATCACTCTCAGCTTGGCAGGATACAACAGAGAGTACTTTATGTCAGCGGCGCGAAGAGACTTTTTAATAGCATCAAACTGCCGACGTTTCTTCACCAGCCCAGCGCTGAAGTCTGGATACACATGGATACGCGCACCCATATGGATGAGCTCACCTTTCACTCTGGCCAGGCGTAAAATCTTCACTTTATCCTGGCAGTGAGGAAACCTGACCAGGATGGGACGTGGAGCAGCGGAGTTTGTGTTGAAACTGAAGGTGGGTGAGCGATGGGCTCTTTCGATAACCGGCTCCACTGGAAAGTTGTCCTTCCCCAGGAGTTGAGGGATCAGCTGGTTCATGAAGGCCATCACGTCTCCCCCTTCCTTGCGCTCCGGTATGCCGATGAAACGCAGGTTAGTTGGCCGGCTTCTGTTTTCGGCTTCCTCTGCTTTATCCCTCAGGTAGATGTTCTCCTTTTCCAACGCTTGCACACGTTTTGCCAGATCACTAATGTTGTCTTCATTGGCACTCACTCGCTGATGTACCTCCGTTATTTGATCACACAATGATGATAATGATTCCTGGATATTGTTAAGGCTAGTTTGAACAGTCGCAGTTTTACTGTCAAAGTGAGCTGTCATATCCACTTTCATCTGTAGAATTGATTGCGAAATTGAATGGAGATTGATCTCATCCGCCATGACGCTGAGCAAACAATTCGCTCACTACAGAAGGCAGTATCTCTCCACAGGAAGGCTCAGTAGCAGACGGGGCCAGAAATCGTATTTTGGGGGGCATCAATACGTGTTTCCTCTGGTCTCAAGTCCCACTCTGAGCAGCAAAGGCACTCCTCCTCTGTTGTGTTTGCCGTGCAATGTCCCAACAACACCACCAGTTAGCCCCCATTCGTAGACGTGCAGTGGTTGCTTGTTCTCTGGCCAGCTGTTCGGCTCTTTCCCTCTGCATCCTCCTTTCAAATAGCTCTTCGTCGGTATATTCTGGCTCAAAACGATACGGGCATCCATTATACTCAAAGTCATCGTCAGACACTTCTACATCGGATAAATATTCCGCCATGTTGCACAAAAGTAGTCGTGTAGCCGTGTAGCCTAGCAACAACAGCGGCTCTACTCATGTTCTTGTCTATGACGTCACCAAAAGTTACCCATCCTTGTAAAGCCCCAGATGACCATAACAACAAAGTTGAGCTAACATGGTGATAACACTGGCCATTCATTTATAAAATGTAGCTGAAATGAGCGAGTTTCACAGCAGATAATGTCTAATTTAGGGGCTTCGATTTCTGGCCCCGTCTGCTACTACGGCATGAGGAAAAATGCCGTCGGATGGATCTAAATTGCTCGAAAACGGCCAAAATTGTCTGGGTGAGTCTACGAGCGTATTTAATCCTAAAAATAAGGTCCAGGTGTCAAAAAACCGAACTTATCCTTTAAGCAGCCCAAATTAGTCAAGCAATCTGAAGTCTGCAACAGACGTTCACTGAGTCGTGGCCATCTTGTCCGCCACATCCTGGAGCCTATTCAGCTCCAGGATGTGGCGGACATGTCTGATGGTTCCTCAGGTGGCTTCAGTAATAGTCTTTTTTTCTTTTGGACCAGTGACCAGAAAATAACCTGCAAATTGACAGGAAAAAGTAATAAAAGAATAAAAAAACATCTGCTAAACAAAAGTTAAAGATAATTCATTCACAAAACAAGCGATGCCCGATAGACTTGATCTTGGACTATTTAATTATAGGATTTATGTTTAAAATTACAGATAAGTAACCATAACTAAGGATTACATTTATATTATGTTTTTTAATGACAATTTATTCTATTTGTACAGCTTTAACTCCAAGTTTCATACAATTTTCTGTATGTTTTTACAGGTTCACCACTGTAAATGAACAGATACTAGCAGTAACTTAAATATTTACCTTTGGAATTACATGTTATTACCAATAATACATATATCATTATTACTATTCTTGATAATGATAATGAAGAAATGTATGTAACATTACAGAAAGCTGTAGGGTTTTCCATAAAATTGCAGGTCATTAAGCATGTGAGGTTAAGGTGATTTATTGGGGTTTTTTAGAGGTAATGAGTATTTGTACGAACACAAAAGTAACCTACTGTACATTACTGTATTAAGACATTCTAAGTATATCATTTTCTAAAAAGTGCACTTTAAATAATTCAATTTTAGTATTCTGTATTCTTTCAGATTTTTGCTGATTTTTATAAACAATAATATTTGAAACCCTGAGCTCACCAAGTATTCACACGGTTTACTGTCTAAGTAAAGTCAGTTACATCACATTGTCTCATATTTTCTCTCTCTTTATCCCTCCTTGGGTTGTCGAGGAATCTTTCTTGAGGACTTCTCTGATCCGGGTGCTGTCTTGGGGTCTGGACCCACAGGAGCCCTGCAGCAAACTAAGGCCTCTGGCATGAGCAAGACCTCTCATGTTGTTCTTGTAAAGGCCAAAACCAGCTCTCAGTCTCTAAAACTATGTTAGACTAGGACATCAAAAAGGGTACAAGCCCATATTTGCTCTCTTTCCCTCTCTGCTATGCTGTTTTTTATTTATTTTGCTGCTTGGCAGAGTGTTTTTTTTCTTTTCAAATGTTTCTTGTTGTTTCTCATGTCATTTGTGCTTGACAAAGTGCACAAAGAGCTTGATGAATATTTGATTGATTTGGTTTATTCAGATGAATCTTTTGCTTCCCGTATCGACCCTCTGTTTTCCTGTTTGCTCATGCTCATCATCATGATTTGCAGCTATTTATTATACCAGTGGAGGACTGTCTGTCACTTTCTATGGTTTGCTGCTTTTCAGACACACCTCTCTGTAACTAGGGAAATGTCACTGTCATACATCAGGCCATTCGTTTGTTTGTCGAAGTCAATAAACATAATCTTCATTCAATTCATATTTCCAAGTCCTCCCCAATCTTTTCCCCTGATGATCAGGAGTATAACAGACTCTTAAATGTTTAATCTTTCTGTGTGAGGACAACAGTTTAAAAAAGTTTCTTGATAAACTGATTTGATACTTTATACTTTTAGTTTTCACTCTTGTAAGTCAACCGCTGGACTTATTCTTCTGGTGTCATATTCCTGCATGTTCAGTGACTTTGCTTGGACAGCTCCACCCCATCCACCATAAAGCTTAAATACAACCAAAGCAAACACCAATTTAAGGTAACTCTTACATGAAAATGAAGAGGTATGGTGGCCAAGAGGATCAAAAACAAAACATTCCCTGTTAGGGAGCTTATTTCAGAAACACAAGAGGCTAACTGCATCCACATCCACCTCAAGTTTAATAGACGTGTGATGTCTGGGGAAGAGAGCACAGGGGCACAGCAGAGCACAGCTGCTGCGTCCTCAAAGATAGACCGGGGAGTCTCGTACCATCTGAATGGCATTTTTGGGTTAACCAAACTGCTAGCAAAGCTACAATATCTGAAATGTTCTGCTGCCAGCTATCTCCAGATTACAGCAGAGCTCACTACACATTTGAGGATCTGGGAAATCTCAGACTGCCTGCAGCTTGGCAACAGTGCAAAAATTTCCTGGAGAGTTTTCTCTTGTTCGGGCCAGGAGGATGAGTACTCCACTCTGTGCTGCTGCTTTTTGTCATAATTAGTCTTCATGTAAGACCGGGCAGCAGCAAGGGATTCACAGGCCACATCACAGACTTCACAAAAATGTCCCTTAGCAAAAAGTAGTTTATTCAAGTACACTACGAGTATGCTGACTTTATACTAAAACTAAGGCAGCATACTTAAGTTTACTTTTTATATACTATATTTTATATACTTAAGAATAGTATAGAGAAGTATACTTGGCTTATACTGAAGGTGTCCAATCCAATCCACTTTATTTGTATAGCACATGTAAACAACAAAAACGTCTCCAAAGTGCTGTACATAGAATCATAAAAGCAATAAAACAAACATTTCCATATAACAATAAGCAATAAACTAGAAAAGCACTCAGAGAGTGTTAAATGGTGTTTTGTGCATGATCTCCAGCCTTTATTCCTCTTATTATTGTCACTTAATTGTATAGAAAGTTAGGTGGACACTTTTGTTTGCAGTGAAAATGCAAATTTGTAGCTTTTATTCCCTCATTTTACCAATTAAAATTGAATAAGTAAGTGTTTTGTGCATGATCTGTGGTCCAGTTATATCACCAATATTACAGACCCATCAGACATTTCATATCAGCTAAATATTACTTACATTTTCACTAAAAACTGGCAGCAGAGATCCAGTTCTCATGGGTTTTTGGGCTGAAACTCCCTGTCATCAGGGACAAGTATTGCAGCTTTGTTCCATCCTACAGCCACAGGTATGCTGGCTTGGCTGTAGACGAGTCTAATGATGCTCAGCTCTTATTTTATCTTGGCTGCTATAACCAGGAAAAGAACGAGCTCTGCGAAGACATTCTGGGTGTTATAACCCCTAAGACCACTACCTGGCTCAAAAGGAGATGTTAACAAAGAGGGGATATAGTCAGAACAAGTGGTTTCAATAACACAGATGGAGCTCCTGCCATGGTAGGGAGGAAGAAGAAACCTGAGGCATGAACGAAGCAAGACTTCTCACCAGGGCTGGACTGGGACCAGGCAATTTTGGCCGTGGCGGCCCACCATGATAACGATGTGCAGAGGCACATACCATGACATACCAGAGGGTATATGTGCAAGTTTTGTCATTTAAAAATTAAAATATAGTGCAGCAGCCTACATGGAAGAGAGTAACCATGTTTAAAAAAGACTGATACGCTCTTTCACTAATCACAGAGACTGTCATTTTGGGAAGAGATGGCCACAGTGTCATATATATATATATATATATATATATA